>JAVSCE010019227.1:0-78928 GCA_032199065.1 Smutsia gigantea
TTGCAGATGACATGATACTGTACATAAAAGACCCTAAAGATTCCATTCCAAAACTACTAGAACTAATATCTGAATTCAGCAAAGTTGCAGGATACAAAATTAACACACAGAAATCTGTTGCTTTCCTATACACTAATGATGAACTAACAGAAAGAGAAATCAGAAAAACAATTCCATACACAATTGCATCAAAAAGAATAAAATACCTAGGAATAAACCTAACGAAGGAAGTGAAAGACCTGTACTCTGAAAACTACAAGACACTCCTAAGAGAAATTAAGAGGAAAATAACAAATGGAAACGCATCCCATGCTCTTGGCTAGGAAGGATAAATATTGTCAAAATGGCTATACTACCTAAAGCAATCTACAGATTCAATGCAATCCCTATCAAACTACCAGCAGCTTTCTTCAATGAACTGGAACAAACAATTCTAAAATTCATATGGAACCACAAAAGACCCCGAATAGCCAAAGCAATCCTGAGAAGGAGGAATAAAACAGGGGGAATTATGCTCCCTGACTTCAAGCTCTACTAAAAGCCACAGTAATCAAGACAATTTGTATTGGCACAAAAACAGACCCACAGACCAGTGGAACAGAATAGAAAATCCAAATATTAACCCAACATATACAGTCAATTAATATTTGATAAAGGAGCCTGATATACAATGGGGAGATGATGGCCTCTTCAGCAGCTGGTGTTAGAAAACTGGTCAGCTACATGTAAGAGAATGAAACTGGACTACTGTCTAGCCCCATACACAAAGGTAAACTCAAGGTGGATCAAAGACCTGAATGTAAGTCATGAAACCATAAAACTCTTAGAAAAAAACATAGGCAAACATCTCTTGGACATAAACATGAGCGACTTCTTCATGAACATATCTCCCCGGGCAAGGGAAACAAAAGCAAAAATGAACAAGTGGGACAATATCAAGCTGAAAAGCTTCTGTACAGCAAAGGACACCATCAGTAGAACAAAAAGACATCCTACAGTATGGGAGAATATATTCATAAATGACATATCTGATAAAGGGTTGACATCCAAAATATATAAAGAACTCAAGCACCTTAACAAACAAAAAAGCAAATAATCCAATTAAGAAATGGGCAGAGGACATGAATAGACACTTCTCCAAAGAAGAAATTCAGATGGCCAACAGGCACATGAAAAGATGCTCCACATTGCTACTCATCAGAGAAATGCAGATTAAAACCACAATGAGATATCACCTCACACCAGTGAGGATGGCCAATATCCAAAACACAAACAACAACAAATGTTGGCGAGGATGTGGAGAAAAGGGAACCCTCCTACACTGCTGGTGGACTGCAAATTAGTTCAACCATTGTGGAAAGCAGTATGGAGGTTCCTCAAAAAACTCAAAATAGAAATACCATTTGACCCAGGAATTCCACTCCTAGGAATTTACCCTAAGAATGCAGCAGCCCAATTTGAAAAAGACAGATGTACCCCTATGTTTATCGCAGCACTATTTACAATAGCCAAGAAATGGAAGCAACCTAAGTGTCCATCAGTAGATGAATGGATAAAGAAGATGTGGTACATATACACAATGGAATATTATTCAGCCATAAGAAGAAAACAAATCCTACCATTTGCAACAACATGGATGGAGCTAGAGGGTATTATGCTCAGTGAAATAAGCCAAGCCGAAAAGACAAGTATCAAATGATTTCACTCATATGTGGAGTATAAGAACAAAGAAAAAATACTGAAGGAACAAAACAGCAGCAGACTCACAGAACCCAAGAACGGACTAATAGTTACCAAAGGGAAAGGGACTGGGGAAGATGGGTGGGAAGGGAGGGATAAGAGGGAAAAAGGGGCATTACGATTAGCAGACGTAATGCTGGGGGGGCACGAGGAGGGCTGTACAACTCAGAGAAGACAAGTAGTGATTCTATAGCACCTCACTATGGTGATGGACAGTGACTGTAATGGGGTTGGTGGGGGCACCTGATGAAGGGGTAGTTTAATAACCATAATATTGCACATGTAATTGTAGATTAATGATACCAAAATAAATTATATTAAAAAAGAAAAGATGCAACTTGTCGGGGAAGACCTGGGCAGAACCCATCTCTTGGCTTGGGTGTGGGATTTATACCCATATTTCCCTCCCTACATGGCAGTGTACTTCTGGGAAATGGGGTCGGGAAGAAATAGGGAGAGGTGGAGGGAAGTGGAGGCAGCCCTAGTGGAAAGACCTGGAACTTCCAGCTAATCTGGCAAGAGGATTCCAGCCTTTTTGGTTTAATTTGGACAAATGAAACTTCGGGCAAGTTTCTGAATAATTCATATACGAGCCAAAAACAATTCCATAATTTATAATTCTATGTTAATTTGTGATTACTTGTTGCGGTCTCTCTTCCCTCCTACTTTAAACCCTTCCTCTGCACCCCTGGATTTAACATTTGCTCAAACGTGTGTGGAGCCCAGGACACTAGCACAAACAGAGGCGCACATACCATATGTCTCTATATCGTACAGTTATAAATTGAGCTAACAAAATGGTAAACAAAATACATCCTATCTTTCTATCTTGACAAATATAAAGATGTGGAAGGTGAGGTTTGAATTTTGAGCTTAAAATTCTTGGACTCTTCAGACTTCAAGCCAATAAATGGCGAGACAGTCCTGCCCCCAGCAAACATTCTTCTCTTTCCACCCCAAGAGCTTCACCCACATGAACTCTGAAGTCTGCACACTAGGGCAGCTCTGTCTATACCAGGGCCCCCCCAACATTTTGTATAAAAGACCAGAGAGTAAATAGTTGAGGCTTTGTGGGCCATTCAGTTTCTGTCACAATGGTTCGACTCTGCCCTTTCAGCACAAAAGCAGTCATATACAGTGGTGACCAGTGAGGGTGGCTGTGCTCCAATAAAACTTAATTTATAAAAATGGTTGTCAGCTGAATTCAGCCCCCAGGCAGTGGTGGGTTAACACCTGGACTGTACTCCACAAAGAGGTGCCCCTAGGTAACTCCAAGGCTCCGCCGTAGCATGGTTTGTTTTCAGGAGGACAACTTGGCAAAGATGCCCAAGCAGAACCTGAACAACTGCTCCAGGTCACTTAGGCAGGGAGGGCCCCGGCCTGGGGGTACCCAGAGTGGACCTGGAATGCTGGCACAGGCTCCGGGTGGGCACCTCCCCGTGGCCCCGCACACTCCTCCCCAGTGGGGAAGGTGCAGTCACGAGGGCCAGAGTGGGCCCTCTAAACCCCGAGGGGCCCATGCAAGGGCTCTTTCTGCCCGGACCTCAGGGTACCCAGGAGATACACAGAAGAATATATTCACGATGACATTTTCATCCCATCACTGAAATCACTTCCATGACAGTTAATGTAACAATTTTGTCATAGTAACCAGAGAGGTGAGAAATAGTGTTTTAAAAATGTTAAGAGGGGACCTCCAAATCAGACCTGGTTGCAGTCAGATTTCTAATTTCTCGATGTGTAGCCTTAGGCAAAGTACTTCACTACTCTGATCCTCACTTTTCTCATCTGTAAAAGGGGATGATAGCAGTACTTTTCATAGCAATTTGGGAATGGTTAAATAAGATAATAGAAGAAAAGTAGGACAATGTCCAGCACACAGTTAATGCTCCAAGAAAGCGAACCTTGATAAGCCCAAGGCTACCATAACAGAGTATAGTGGTTCTGAACCTCAAAGTAGTCTTAAAATTGTCTCAGTCCATGAAGCTTGCCTTGTTAGATACCCCTGAGGCACACTCAGCCTACTATTCAAGACACCTACCCTTTTTTTTAAACTGCAAAGAAAAATGGGCATTTTCCCATTATCTGCAGACTATAAGATTATGCATCTGTTGATACTGAAAATCCCAATAATAAGCTATTTCATCTTTAAATGTCACAATGACATGAACTGGGGGGAGGGAGGAAGTCCAGCTTGACATAGCAGAGCTTTTCAAAAATGCTTTCCCATCATTCTCCAAGAAGCTCTCTGTAACTCAAACACACTCACCTCCACACATCACTACTCTTTCCTTGAGTTCCCCAACCTCATTTTATAATTACTGTTTTTCATGTGCAGATTTAGCATGATTGCATGTTCATCTGCCTTGGCTGTATTTTTTGGTAAGGTGCCTAAGTGAAGAGGCTGATAATCTTCTATACTACAAGGTAAGGACTCTAAATACTCTAATACCCAAGTATTAGTTAAGTGTACTCTGCCTGTTTTAGATTGAAATTCTATTAACTTATTGTAAAAGATGCAATTTAAAATCTGAAACACCTAAAATCTAAAGGAATAGACCACTATGTAGTACACAGCTAATGCCACCAGTTAAAAATACAGCAGAACCTCAAACAATAAACAGTAAAAATAAAAAATAATTTGAGATGTCAAATTACCATTAATATAACATGCTGATCATAACACCATTATTCACTGTTTCATAAAGTTTTATGTGTAACAAATTATGCTGAAGAGATAAATAAGGTTTTTAGATTCATTTTTAAAATATTTGTGCATTTCTTTTAATCTGCAAATGTAAAATGCCAGTTGACAAAGCTTTAGCTATAGTTTACTTACAACAAAGAATATTCAGGAATTACTGGTTCTTACACTAAAAAAATCCTCAATCTGTCAACTAACAGATGTTTCCAAGAAAATGACAGAAAGGTAGAAAATAACAACTTTGCCCCTTTATCCCTAAAATCCAATCACACAAAATGTTTCTACATTTAAAATCAACATGTAAGGAGTATGCATAAATAGCCTTTTACTAGAAAAAGAATATACACATAATCACATACACAAGGAAAAAGTCTAAAGATTGGAAGCTATGCTAAAAAAAAGACCACAATCAATACCAAGGGATGGGAAATGGCTTAAGTGCAAATTTCAGAGAGCACTCATCTATGTATTCTGGAAAGAAGAGAAAGAATAAATGGTATATCCTAACTCTGGGGTCTCTCAAAAATATAACTGGTTATCATGGAGGAGTCACATGAACTTTTAGAAAGGGCCAAGGTCACAGTGCTGATAAATATGCAGAAACCCCTCTAAAAACTGAAATTATACTGAATAAGAGTCAATAACTGCAATAAGTCATGAAATAACTGAGTTCAAGTTCTTAGTGCATGGGCAAGGATAAGCTTATCTAACATAAAAATATATTAAAGGGGAAATTACAGGACATGGTTCAAATCTACTCAACAAATATTTCTAGACAACAGGTCTAAAAAATGGCTTCTGACCTTGTGGTGACTCAAATCCCTCCATATTCAGGTTTACATGAACAACTTTGTTATTGTACATGGCTGCCAGGCATTGTGAGCACTGGAAATGGGTGAGAGCCTTTCTGGGAATATATGGGGTGTTCTCAGAGGAAGAGAGTCCTGTGAAAGAAAGAGTAGCACCAGAGAGAGAAAATCCGGTTGTTCAAACCTAGGCAAGAACAGAAGAGAGGCCAACAGATCCACAGGCATGCATATTAAAGAATTTATCAATCTTGTGAGGACTTAAGGTTGTTTTTATTTCAGTAATCTGAAAACAAATAATATTAAGACATTCTTGATCACCACGTCTGCGATGCCCACTGCATTTGAGCAATAAGCCATGCCCTAGGGAATCAGTGTAGGTCCATGAGAAAGGAGAAGAGATGGAATCAAGAGTCTAATGTGCTCTCACAAGGTGAAAGGTAGGCGATGTCAACTTCCTCAGCATGAATCAATGTTTCATAGAAGTCAAATATTGTGAATATGGTGGGAGAATTGAGTCATCACCCAGCACACAGCAGGGTGGACCAGTTGGCTGCCAAGAACCCGTCCAGAAGAGCTGGTATCATATTCCAGTTACAAGCAGCAATTTAGTTAATGTGGTTAAATTAATGTTGTTACTTTGATTTAGTAATAGGAAGTGTACTTAATTTCTAAATTGATGTAGGTTTTATAAAGGGGTAAGAATTTAAAAAACAACCCTCACCTGCTTGGTTTTATACAGACAATTTTTTACTGCAATTAAAAGCATCATGAAAACCATAACAATTTAAGTCAACTCTGGGGTTCTACAGGAAATTATTTTCTGTAAAAGGCATCATCTCATCCAGCTTTGAGAAACTGTGGTTATAAGTGATTAAACATACCTGAACCTCACATTTATTGCCTGTTGAACCTTGAGCAAGTTAACTGACCTCCCTGAGCCTCAGTAAGTACCTCAAAGAGTAACAATACTTCGCAAAAATAAGGTGAGTTGTGATTAAATAAAAGACGTCTAAGTGCTTAGCACAGTGCCTGAGGCTTAGTAAATACTCAGCACAACGGCCCTTATCATCATCAATATTAACTACAGGCACATTGTGTTGTTTTCTTAAAGGGTGATTGTCCTGTTGCTAATTAGTTCTCTGTTCTCTATTAATTTCACATAAGACTATGAGAAGTGTTCAAATTCTGAGTGTTCAGGTGCTCTTCAATGTCTGTGATCACTTCTCGAAAGACAGTGCGGCTGACTATATTGTTTGGAATGATAATGCTAGCTATGTAGCTGTTTTACATGGCTCCCAGGAAGAGAACCAGGCCCTTCAGTACAATATGTTTCGTGCTTATGAGTAAAAGAGGAATAACAGTAGTTAACATGTTGCAAAGGCTCTGAAATGATTAGCTGGTTAAAAAGGTTGCTAAGCAATTTGCACATGAGAGTAAAATTTTAGCCAGTGCAGCAGATTGCATCATTGGTTCAAAATATGCACTGTCCCTCTCTAGCTGGCTCAGCCCTGCAGTCTCCCTCCCACAGGAGGACAATCCTTCCTGCCCCACTGACCTCAGTCTTGGCCATCTGACTGGCTTCAAGCTGAAGGGACCCATGTCCTACACAAACAGAAACTATGAGAACCATCTTATGAGGAAACCATTGCTTTTTTCTTCTCTACAATGAGAATGGCCAGTCCAAGAAAGGCACTATTCCTTCAGCCTGAGTTCCAGCACAAAGCCATGGAGCAGAACCATAGACAACCCGTGAGAGAAAAAATAAGCCACTAAGATTTGGAGGTTTTTACCTCAGCATAACCTAGCAATATGGAACTAATACACCCAGCCCTACTACACAGATGCAACAGTAAAATCAAATATTTAATATTAACCTATTTAATATTTAACCTAACATTTAGATTAAAATGTAGGGCAGAACAAAACAGCAGGAGACTCACAGAACCCAAGAACGGACTAATAGTTACCAAAGGGAAAGGGACTGGGGAGGATGGGTGGGAAGGGAGGGACAAGGGGGAAGAAGGGACATTACGATTAGCAGATGTAATGTTGGGGGCGCACAGGGAGGGCTGTACAACCCAGAGAGGACAAGTAGTGACTCTGTGGCATCTTACTACGCTGATGGACAGTGACTGCAATGGGGTTGGGGGTGGGGGGAACCTGATGAAGGGGGTAGTGTAATCACCATAATATTACTCATTTAATTGTAGATTAATGATATCAAAATAAACTTATTTAAAAAAATAAAATAAAATAAAATGTAGGGCAGCATTTTCTTGCTGATTTATCTCTCATTTCTTCCCACAATACCAATCTGGTAATGTCATCCTTTTGGGGACAAAATATCTCATGCTCAGTCTCTAGATAAATGCAAATCACTTGGAAATGATGCCTTTTCAGACACAGACACACATAACCAAACATTTGAACTGTTCTTAAATGTATTCCCTTTATCATTCCTGGGCCCTGATTTCTTTCCTAACAAACAGCTGCTCCCGATGCTTGGACATCGAGATGAAGGCAGTCTTCAGAGGGGTTCAAAGGAGGATAAATCCTGCTGAGATAATACAGTTGTGCAAAGAGCTCAAGTGAATGCCAGGAAGCATCAGTGGGTGTGGGCTGGAACTCCTGACTCCAAGGTCAGCACATGTGTGAGGGCCTGCCAGGAGCACAGCCCCGTGAAGAGTCTGGCCACGCCTGGCTCAAGCATGCCTCACCCCAGGACAGTCAAGAGAAAGGGGACCTTTGCACCTGCTATCTGTGATTCCATCTTACAAGGCCTCTGTGAGTTTCAGATTGCACCAGGTGATACCACCGTCTTCCCTTGTACCTTTTGCAAGACAGATGATTCAACCCTGATAGGTCTTTGAAGGCAATAGCCATGGCTCTTTCATCTTCATAGCTCAGGACTGTTACAGTTGCAATTAAAGGCAGCTCGGGGTAGCACAGGCTTTGACTGAGGAATCCAAGATTCAAATTCCAGTTCTCCAGTTATTTGGATAAGGACCTTGTGAGCAGATGCTGTTAAGAGCCCACCTCATGTCCCTCTAGCCTGCACATTCAGAGCACCCTGGAGAATTCTGTACTGCCAGTACAAGCATCTCTGCCAAGGACTTTTTTTGAACCTTGGGAAACAACTCTACCCTTACAGGGGGCAGGATAAAAGTGCTAGGGAATTAACAACCCTCAAAAACAACTGTCACAGATATTTATACACCAATGTTCATAGAAAGATTACTCACAATGGCCAAAAGGTAGAAACAAACCAAATGTCTAGCAACATATAAATACAATGGAATATTATTCATCCTTAAAAAGGAATGAAATTCACCTCACACCAGTGAGGATGGCCAACATACAAAACACAACAACAAATGTTGGGGAGGATGTGGAGAAAAGGGAACCCTTCTACACTGCTGGTGGGACTGCAAATTAGTTCAACCATTGTGGAAAGCAGTATGGAGGTTCCTCAAAAAACTCAAAATAGAAATACCATTTGACCCAGGAATTCCACTCCTAGGAATTTACCCTAAGAATGCAGCAGCCCAAATTGAAAAAGACAGATGCACACCTATGTTTATCGCAGCACTATTTACAATAGCCAAGAAATGGAAGCAACCTAAGTGTCCATCAGTAGATGAATGGATAAAGAAGAGGTGGTACATATACACAATGGAATATTATTCAGCCATAAGAAGAAAACAAATCCTACCATTTGCAACAACATGGATGGAGCTAGAGGGTATTATGCTCAGTGAAATAAGCCAAGCCGAAAAAGACAAGTATCAAATGATTTCACTCATATGTGGAGTATAAGAACAAAGAAAAAAACTGAAGGAACAAAACAGCAGCAGACTCACAGAACCCAAGAACGGACTAATAGTTACCAAAGGGAAAGGGACTGGGGAAAATGGGTGGGAAGGGAGGGATAAGAGGGAAAAAGGGGCATTACGATTAGCAGATGTAATGTTGGGGGGGCACGGGGAGGGCTGTACAACTCAGAGAAGACAAGTAGTGATTCTATAGCATCTCACTACGCTGATGGACAGTGACTATAATGGGGTTGGTGGGGGGACCTGATGAAGGGGTAGTTTAATAACCATAATATTGCACATGTAATTATAGATTAATGATACCAAAATAAATTATATTTTAAAAAAAAAGGAATGAAATTCTGGTTCATGCTATATCATGGATGAACCTTGAAAACATTATGCTGAGTGAATTAAGCCAAACACAAAAGGACAAATATTTTACGATTCCACTTACATGAGCTACCTAGAAGTGATTCATAGAGACAGGAAGTAGAATAGTGGTTGCCAAGTGCTGGTGACAGGAGGGAATGAGGAGTCATTGTTTAATGGGTACAGTTTCAGTTTGACATGATGCAAAAATCGTGGAGCTAGATAGTGGTAAGGGTTGCACAACATTGTAAATGCACTTAATACCACAGAACTGAGCTTTAAAATGGGTAAAATGGTAAATGTTATGTATATTGCACAATAAAAAATAAAAAGAAATGTTAAAAAAGGAAAGAAAAAACAACTGACAGGAGACAGTGGTTACACACCCTGCTTCCTCGCCGGTCATGTGAGACCACCCTGAGGGCAGGTGGTTTACACTATCTCCAGTTCCCTTGTGAGACTGAACTCCAGCCGCCACTCTAGTGGCTTACTGAGCAATGTCCCCTGTACTGGTTGCCTTCTCCTCCCCGTCTCATATCCTTGTTCACCTACTGGTGTTCCTGGTATGTCCCAAATAATCGTTTGCATTAGAAAACATATCAGGGTCTGCCTCTGGGAGAAGCTAAACTAAAACTAAGTCAAGAAGGTTCTTAACTTCTCTATATGTAATTCCCTCATCATGAGAAATAACACTTGGATCACAGACTTATTGTGAAATTAAATGAGATACAACACATTGCAGGTACTTAATATGAGTTTCTTGAACCTCTGTGGTCCAATAGTCGTCTGCCTTTTTGATAGAAGATAACTCTCTCAGTTTCCGGAAGAGATTAGAAATCCAAGAGCTATTCTTTCCCATCTTCCACCTAATTAACACCTCCCGTGATTTAACATTCTCCATTTAGCCACAAGAGGCATCAAAAGAAAGTGGAATTTTGCATCCACCTCAATTTTTGCTAAGAAGTGAGCTAAGCCCACAAAGGAATGTAGAGAAACTCCAAGGTCTCACCCAGATCCTCCACAGCAGACAGACAACCACCAGACTCCCGACTGGGGAACTAGAGGGCTGTTGGATTAACTGTACACAAACCTTAATTCTTATCCTTTCTCTTTAGTTCCAAATGTACCATTTTAGCATCAGTAAGGCTTATGATGGACTAAGACGCACTTAGTCATTTCCTGTTCCACAGGGCAGCATACAAAACTATGGCATGATAATCCACTGAGGTGCATCCTTTGTTAAGTATTATTTTATTTGCTTTGTCTTCTCTTTCCTTGTTCACCAAAATACAGAGAATTTTGTTAGCACAGGGATCTCCTATGCCAATTAGCAAACCAAAGGAAGAGGTTATCAATTCTCCTAAATAACACTGGTAAGAAATCCAATTCCTACCTCCTGCTTTGTAAAAAATGCCTTTCTGAATATGCGTTTTTTTAAAAAGCTGAACAAACGAAAGTTGACTAGACTTACATGTTAAAAATGGAAGCTCTGTTCCCAAAACAAAGGAACAATAAAATCGCAAACCACATCTTGCCCTTTATCATAATCCCCAAAGCTTCTTTCCAACACTTCATACATCCATAGCCTTTAGCTTTGCTCTTATGCCTCAGAACTATACGTAGTTGGCCAACTTAAGTCCAAAGCATCTGACTAAGGGTAAACACCATCCATACTGAGCGTATCTAATGGTTTCCATCTTTGCCTCAGTTACATTACATCTATGAGGTTCATATTTCTCCCTAAATTACTGCCTCCATCCTTCCATTTTCCACTTACTTTTTATATAATAATGACAAGATTCAGGAAATAGCCAAATGCTTGCACAAACTGTGCTATACAAATATGGTGATGCTGCTGAAATAAACCTACTTGTTAGCACTTAAGGCCATGATACTATGGCTCATAAGCTGCAGCACAGAAGTCAAGATTAATGGATGAAGAGCAGCTTCGCAATGTTACTATCTAATATACAAAAGTGGTGGGAGTGAAGTCAGAGGCAGCTGGTATGCATGGGGCATTGAATATAGGGGCACATAATTCCCTATCTTGTATATTTCAGGGAGTAATTAAAACATTCCCATTTAGGAATTTGTCACAGCACTCACAGAAACTGTATACTATGAATCATTCCCAGTATTTCCTTCTATTTGTCCAACAAATTTATTTCGATTCCATCCATTAACTGTAATCATTTGCAAAAATTGTAGAGATCCATACTCTGTACTCTGACCAAAGCACACTGAAAAGCATGTGGTCCCAGATGACATCAAAGAAATTCTCAAAACCAGCAAGCAGTGTGGAGTCCCACTCCAGGTCTTTTGTGAGGAGTTTCTTCATCTAGAAAATGGGTTTTCAAGTTCTTACAGCTGCATAAATTGTGTTTGGTCAATGAAACCAGAATGGGCTATGCTAGAATTCCCAAAGCCACCTTCACAATCTTTCCACTGTTTTCCAGGTCATCCTGCCACGCCCTTGCCACAATCTCAAACCCCATCCTCCCACAAGCCAAAAATAGGTAGTGATTGCCATGGAAGTGGAATGAAAAGAGAATAAAGAGAAGCCAGCCTCTCTGGCTGTGTCAGCCCCCTACTGAAACCCTTCTGATGGTTAAGTTAAATCTCCTCTCCTTTGTAGATCCCAGGGTCCTCCTGCCTGTCACTCTCTGTGGACTCTCTCACCATCCCCCAACCCTGGCCAAGCTAATCTCCAGCTCCCCAGGTCTGCTTTCACACGCACCCAAACCCTGAATCCCCCGTTCTCTTGTTTACCTTGACAGCTGGACCATTCCCTCTGATTCGCACCATCCAAACCAAGCCCTCCCCAGCTAACTACTTAGTGCTCCGCCTCCCCTTAGCTCTGTTATCTTCTTCCAGAAGCCTTCCTTCATCCTTCATGCATGAATCTCCCAAGTCCCCCATAAGAGCTCCCCTTACAACAGCCTGCTTACTTGTTCGGTGCCCACTAGAGGCTACAACCCCGGAGCCCCCCCAAATCACCTGCTCTGTTTACAGTTGCATCCCTTGTGCCCAGCAAGCACACACACATATGGTGAATATATAATATAATGGCTTAACTCTTTGTTAATAAAATCCATCATGAAGCACACCAGCCATTTCTGTTTTCCAGGCAAAATAGCTAACAAAATTATGACAGATACTTAGTCCATCCTTTGCGTGAAAAACACTGTTGTAAAAAAAAAAACCATTTCAGATCTGGGAAAGGGCCAAATGCTTTTGATACACATCAGGAGAGATCCCCAAATGAGGAAGCTAATGGCAAAGCCAGAAATGGAACTTGGATCTCTTGACACACAGGTCACTGCTCCATCTCCGTATCCACCAGAGCCTGCTCTGAAGTTATTCTAAGCAACTATTCATGTTGCTGAATTCAAGGTGGCCTGTCAATGTATCTGATGCCTGTGTATGAAAAGATAGCTCTTTCTCAGACTTAAAAAAAAGATAAAGAATTTCCCTTGCATACCCCTGCTAACTGCTCCATGCTCACAAGCCTGAGGAGCAGCAGTCACTGAAACTCAGTCGCCTTTGTACCCACTCAGCACCAAACCCTATTTCAACCAGCTCCTAAGAATGCCAAACCATCACCCCAATCACTCGCCAACCTCCTGTTTCCCCCCCATGAAGAGTTTTCAGGACCAAGACAGCTAAAGAGCCAAAAAAGGAAACAAAGAACCGGTAGGAGGGAACATTATCTGGAAGGAAAGAAAAAAGCACACATCACCAGAAGGAAAGAAAACACATCAAACGTGACAGTCCACAACACTGCTCTACAAGGACTACCCTTTGAGCGACAGTCTTGCTTCTCCAGACGATGACAGTTAGCTTGGACTCGGCTGGCAGGAAGGCAGCACGGCTGATCTGCCTACAAGCAGGCACAAGAAAGCCATAGTGGTAAGAGTTTGATGCCCGCCAGCGTCACTGAGAAAAAAACCAGGGGTCATGGTACCATCTCAACCTTCCACCTTCAGGAGCATTCAGGGCAGAGTTCTCCACCCCCATAGCAGCTCCCAGACACCAAATCCACCTTCAACCACCTTGGACCCTCAGAGGATGACTTTCCACCCCAAACACACCCACCTTGCTTTAGAGAAATTCACTACATAAGAACTAGTACACAAAGAGGTTTAATTTCTTATATCAAATTCTGCCCTTTCAGGTACATGAAAAGATGCTCCACATCGCTAATTATCAGGAAATGCAAATTAAAACCACAATGTGATATCACCTCACACCAGTTAGAACGGCCAACATCCAAAAGACTAAGAACAACAAATGCTGGTGAGGATGTGGAGAAAGGGGAACCCTCCTACACTGCTGGTGGGAATGTAAATTAGTTCAACCATTGTGGAAAGCAATATGGAGGTTCCTCAAAATACTCAAAATAGAAATACGATTTGACCCAGGAATTCCACTCCTAGGAATTTAACCAAAGAAAACAAGATCCCAGATTCAAAAAGACAGATGCACCCCTATGTTTATCGCAGCACTATTTACAATAGCCAAGAAATGGAAGCAACCTAAGTGTCCATCAGTAGATGAATGGATAAAGAAGATGTGGTACATATACACAATGGAATATTATTCAGCCATAAGAAGAAAACAAATCCTACCATTTGCAACAACATGGATGGAGCTAGAGGGTATTATGCTCAGTGAAATAAGCCAAGCCGAAAAAGACAAGTATCAAATGATTTCACTCATATGTGGAATATAAGAACAAAGAAAAAAAAACGGAAGGAACAAAACAGTAGCAGGCTCACAGAACCCAAGAATGGACTAATAGTTACCAAAGGGAAAGGGACTGGGGAGGATGGGTGGGAAGGGAGGGATAAGGAGGAAAAAAGGGGCATTATGATTAGCACACATAATGTAGGGGGGGGCATGAGGAGGGCTGTACAACTCAGAGAAGACAAGTAGTGATTCTATAGCATCTCACTATGGTGATGGACAGTGACTGTAATGGGGTGTGTGGGGGAACTTGATGATGGGGGGAGTCTAGTAAATATAATGTTGCTCATGTAATTGTAGATTAACGATACCAAAATAAAATTCCTTTCTCAAAAAAAAAAGATTGTATGTCAATGACACCTTAATTAAAAAAAAACTCTGCCCTTTCTTGCTATAAATCGCCACAGTGTTTTGGTAGAAACTCTCTATACACAGTTTGAACAAGGATCTCAGAGTATTCCTAAAGTACAGTTACATTGCTCAATTTCCATTCAAGCTCTTGTCTTCTGAGCCACTAGGTTGCTGGAGTTAATAGTATGCTCTTAATACATTTATGGGGAATGCACTTTGGTGCCTGAAATCCATTCATACTCTGAAATCACAGAATGACTACTGCCTTTAGGGGTGGAAAGCTGTAAGGCAGGAAAAAGGAAGGAACACTATCAGACCCATCCCCACCCGCCCCTGCCGCCTCATACACACACACACATCCATGTGCACGCACACACCACGCACATACAAGAAAAAATCTGGACAAATCATGGCAAAGTAAAGTGGCTGACATAAGGCATCTATGAACACAGTCAATGACCTTCCATCTACATGTGTATCCCAGAGATGCCCTCTGAATCCATCCTCCTCATCCGCTGTGGCTGCAATCTCACTATTGACTTCCAGGAAAAGTAATCACTTAGTTCCTTCCTGAAAGTGCTGGCTGCCTTTCTCTCTCTCCTCTCTCTCTCTCTCTCTCTCTCTCTCTCTCTCTCTCTCTCTCTCTCTCTCTCTCTCCTTTAATTTTGTTGAGTGCCCACTAGGTGACAGCAGCTAGAGATTTCCTGGAACTTCAAAGCAACAAATCTGGAAGATGAAAGTGCAGGAGAAATGCCCAAAAGTTAGATGCAGAACTTGAGGCACAGCCCTGGGAAATGGTGCTAAGATTCCCCAGGGCTAGGGCAGAAGTTGAACTAGCCCAGGAGAAGGGTGACCAATTATATCAGCAACTGAGTCAGGGAGGTCGCTGCCTTGAGCTGGCAGAATGAGTAACAAATCACACGGAGGACGTAGCCCTTGCTGAGAAAGAGAGACATTGGCTCTTTCTGGTGCCTTTGGCATTGGGTGCTGTTGGGGCCCAGTGGTGGCTTCTGCTGTGATCGTGGAGCCACACACTGATCCTACTAGGTCCAGCAATAACTTAGCAGCCTGGAGAGTCAGGCAGAAGTGGGTTCAAACTCAGGCTCTTCCATGGCATTAACTTCGAGCCAGTTCTTCTGTTCATTCATTCATTCAACAAATATTATTGGGCATCGACTATGTGTCAAAGACTCTTCCAGGCACTGGAGATACAGCAAAAGGCAAAAGCTCTTGCCTTCATAGAGCTTATCAAATTCTTTGAGCCTCAGTTTCCTCATCTTTAAAATGGGGAAAATATACCTACCTTTATAGGTAGTATGAAAGGAGGAATATAAAGAACCTAGCACATAGTATATGATCAGCAAATGGTGTCCTTCATAGAACAGAACAAGCTTATCCACAACTTCAAACCCAAGGGAGGAACTGTCTGTGGTTCACCTCTAAATCCCCAATCCCTATCACATAATAGATACTCAGTAAATATATCACACATCAATGAATGAGTATTCAATAAATAGTAGTCATTATTATGGTAACTGGTAATCACTATTCTTCCCTAAGCCACTGAGGTTCTTTCAGCTAAAAAAGCAGCAGGATGTGATATTAAAGGCTTTTTTTTTTCTAAGAAAAGTAAGGTGCACCATGCAATGTACCTTCAGACTTTTTCCATGCAAATATTATTGAGCATTTTTAACATGCAAATGTTATTGAGCATGAGTATTCCAATTCAAAAAATCCATTAGTGTAAGACCCGCCTGGACGGCTGATGGGAGGCCAGCCCACTGCTTTCCTAAGCACAAAGCAGGGACAAATTGTCTAAGCTTCAGGTTGACCCAGGAGATGCTTAAAAAGTTAAATAAAGTTTAGCAGATGTGCTGAAAGATGACCTATCCATAAAGATAAGCTGAAAAGTGCTGCATAAATCATCACAAAATCTCAATGGTTTAAAAACAACAAAGGCTATTTCTCGGTCACATTGTATGTCCCATGCCAGGTTGACTGGAAGCTTTGCACATTTAGTGACTCGGGGACCCAGGCAGATGGAGGCTCCCTGTCAGCATGTGCTTCCATGATCATCAAAGTAGAGGAGAACACTGGATGGCCTCATACCGGAAATTCAGTGTTCTCGCATAGAAGTGACACAAGTCACTTCCAGCAATCACCTGGAAGGAGAGAAAAAGCAGCTATGGGGAATGTTACCGGTCTCCACCACAGATGATATTAAGATACAGCAAGCTGTGGAGTGACAACGGGGCTTGCCTAAGGAGCATGCTCCAAGAAGAGTATCAGGAGCTCTACAGCTCCCATAATCCTGCGCCTGAAACTTGGGAATATTTTAGAGCAGTGGCCACCATATAAGGACATCTCAGACAACATAAACCCAGACCCTGAATTTTTCAGAGCAACCCTGCTTTTTTTCTAAAAATATACTGGGGGTCCAGATAAGCTTTTGTTTAGGAAACAAAAAAGTGTCTGCAGTCAAAAAACATTTGAAAAGAACTAATGTCATCCAAATCCTATATTTTACAGATTAAAAAAGCACAGAGAGAGGGAAGAAAAGGGAAGCCCAGGAAATTAAAGTGACCCCACCCCACCCCCAAGAAAGCTCCAGAATGTTTAGCAGATGTAGAAGTACACTGACAGAATTTGTTGCTCGGTTGCACCACCCTCTGGCCTTACCCTTCCTCTCTGCTGCGTTTGACCAGCACAAAGAAGACAGACCCCGACCAAAATCATATCCTACAAGATCATCGAGGAGTCAATAAATGGTATGGACAATAAGTAGATGTCCCCACCGTCCTGCACTAAATAGTGATTCACATCCCATTAGCAATTCTCTACATTACTCATTCCCTACTTCCTGGCAAATGTGAAGCCATTAGTAGAAGTTAATACTAACCTTCAGAAGACTTTCGTTTTGTTCTCAGAAGATTACAGGTTAACAGCCAACTATGATTTGTGTTCTCTCATTTCCATCCTCTTCTCGTATTCCCAGCCCTGCTTTGTGCCCAGCTTTCCCTCCATCTTCCTTCACACTAAAGCACTGGATGTCACGTACGTAGCCTTCCAAGCCATGAAATAAAACTCAAACTTGTCAACCTGGAATCCAGGTGCCCCTCACATTTACCCCAACCTACTTCCCCAGCATTATCTCTGCTGGACTATTTATCCAGCCAAAGGCAGGATGGCAGACCTAAAAGTCAAAACGACATAGGAAGGAACCCTAGATCTTGTGCAAGTTCCTTAATCTGAGTTTCAAGGTTCTCAGCTGTAAAACAGTTGTGATGGCATCTATGATGAGAGCTCTTGAGAAGGAGTGCATCAGTGAGGAGTAGGTTGGACTACACATAGTGGCTTCCAAGCAGGCGATTATTTATTTTCATAAGTACAGGGGGAGGCAGCCCAGGCTGGTACTGTTGCTACAATGTCCTCAAGACCAGGCTCCAGCTGTGGTGTTTACCTTTGTTGTAGTAGTTGGCTGTGGCCCCTCCAAGCATCGCAACTATATTCCCAGCAGCAAGAAGCAGAGAGGGGAACAGGTGGTCGGGGTATGCCAGCCAAGGGTGTCTGTGTCTCCCTCCTTTTCAGGAAAGCCCCCATCCAAATACACCAACGTACATCATTGGGAGACCTGAGTCCTATGGGCACTCTAGGCTGAAAGGGAGTCTAGGAAAGCGAGATGGGCATATTCCCATCTCAGACGAAATTAGGTTTCAGTTAGAAAGGAAAAGATGAACACTGGATAAGCAGTCAGAAATGTCTACCCCAATATTATATGAGATACTTTATGTAAAGTGCTTAGCACCGTACCTATCAAGCACATAGTTAACTGCTTAATAACAGTGAAGCTATGATCACTACTGCTATTATTATAGTTATTGTTGTTATTATTATTCATCTATCTTACCCTCTGGCCAAATGGAATAACTCATTACATCCAGATGGGCTCCTGACATTTCTACTATTTCCATGGCTCTATCTGTATCTCCAACACTAGCCCTGCTTCAAGGTCCAGGAAAATGTGATTTCATCCAAAAAGTATTTCCTGACAACCTACTCCTAATAAGTTCTGTGGTGGCAGGACCCACATCAGACAAAAACGCTGTGCGCATTACTCCATTGAGCACAACGCCTCAGAACACAGTAGGGTCTAATAAACAGTGCCTTAATTTAAGGAATTCATGTTCTTACACCTGCCTTTACAGTCAATCCTCGAAAAGTAAACATGGTTTATTCCTGAAATGCAAAATGTAAACGCTATGGATGAAGAATGCATTCCCCCAAGAATGAGAAGGAAAATCTCCAAAATTCTCTAACTACAGCATACTTTTTACACGCACAGTGGAAGTCCAGATTACAGTTCATCAAATAGTCGCTCCCCTACTGTGGCAGAGTCTACTTTTCCCCATGGATGTGGGGCCTCACCATGCAACTTACTATGTCCAGAAAGGCTGATAGTGGAAATGATCTGCCATGAGAAGAGTATTGCCCCAAATAGCTACTATCCCTTCAGCCTTGGCCCCAGAATACGTGTGGAGTAGATACAATCTAACCTGCAGTCCCCAGCAGAGCCATTCAGGGAGCCCAGCCTCGATCAGCCAACTCACGGCCAACCTAAGGCATAAGAATAAATACCTGTTGCTGTAAGTCAGGGAGTTCTGTTACACAGCAAAAGTTGACCAACGTCTCTTTTAGCATCCCTACATATTCTTACATCCGATTACAAAGAACAGGCTCAAGAACCCTTACCTTGGTACACCAGGGATTTCTACCTTTGGATCAACTGTTTCAAATTTATGAGATTGACATTATCATTAACACCGGGGCTTTCTTTTTTCCATGTGTTCTATTAAGCTTTCTAAAATAAGGAAAATCATAATAAAGTACCAAGGAGTAATTTAAATACTGCTGAAGTTGAACTGTTGGCTGGGAAGTAGGTATCCCATACGATGGTCAGAATGTTAACGTCTTAGCTGATGAGAAAGGGTAAATGATGTCCAAGTAAAACAAACAAAAATATAGATTGTACAAAGTCAACCTCACCAAAGTCCAAGACTAGCTGTTGAAGTGAATTTGTGAACTCCAGCACCATTCATTTAAACTCATTTTTCAGGATACCTATTTTGGCAAACCATGAACATTGAGTTTCACCAATCAGAAGAAGTGATAAGGTTTAGGTCTTGTGGCTTTTCCAACATAGTAAAACAAAAGGACTATACTATTTTAATAGAATAATTTAAATATGATTCTATTTAACCAATAATGAAAAAGAGTCTCTTTGTAAGTGAAAGAGAAAATATGATTCCAATCCCTTAGCAAAAAAAAAAGCTAACTGAATGATGTTAAGAGTATGTACTCAACCAAGACCTATTCCAAAATTTCCCTTTGGAAATTTAAGGTACTGAGAAAAACGGAAGACTGTGGATTTTGTTTCATTTTACCTTCTTTTAAGTCATCCTCATTAAATTTCGGAAACAAATTTCCACTGGACCAAAGCTGATATACTAGAAGCAGATGATAGATAACAATAATAATAGATAAAATGTTACTAAATTTTTCTATTGGTAGAAGACAAATTGGCAAGACAAATAAGATGATGTAAAAACCATCCACAATGCAGTGGACTCTTAACAGAACAGGCCTTCTATATGCTGGGAGAGACCCTGCTTCAGACTGGACACATGCAGACCACCCAACCAAAATTTGAATTCAAGGCCATGGCCAAGGTCATGAGATCTGGGTCAGAAGAACCTAGGCTCAAGTTCTCACTCTCACACTAACCTGTGGCAAGATGCTTAATTCCTTTTTGTTTCCTCACCTAGAATTTGGAGATAATAATAAAGAGTTCCTACACCATGGGGCCTCTGCAAGGTTTAGAAGAGATAACGCACATGCAGTGAGAATAATAATGGTAACAGCAGTAGTTATACCACCACCCTGACAAACTGGCTCCTACACGAAGACCATTCTAATCAGGACACTCTGGCTCACAATCTGTTCGTGAAATGCTGAATGCACAGCTTTATATTCACACCAAGGTAAAGCTTCTATAAGGTAACAGCACTCTGGATCAACCAGTAATTTTTCTACTCAGTTCAGGGAGAAGGGTATTGAAAAAATAAGACTTCCATTTACAGAGATTTGAGAAGGATCTGGTCCTTCCTCCCACATTCATCCACCCCTGGAAGTCTTGCTGGTGTAAGCCATGCTTCCATCACCATTCAGACACCGCCACCCCCTACCCCCTCCAAACTGTGCAAGGCTTTTATGATAGCACAGCAGCCGACAGACAAGATGGGTCATCTTAGCAGCAAACTCACCTTAAAGGCAAACTCTTCTGCCCTCCAGAAAGGATCTGGCTTGACCCCACTTCCACCTCCAAACTGACACCCGAACTGTAAGTGAGGAAGGAAGCCCTTACTTCCAGAAGTTGAGTTACACTGTCAAAAACTAAAAGAATCCCTTCTATTCAGGGACAATCCTAATAAAGCACGCTTTGCCTACTTCAAAAATATAAATCCTCCAGCGGAGCCAAGAACTGCACACTGGGAAACAATGTGACTTGACAAGGACAAGTGATCAGAGACAAAGTGCCACACCCTTTTCCAGACAGCTCCACCTTAAATGGTGTATCTTATCAAGGAACCTGCAATTCTAGCGAAATCGGTGGGCCATTCTCACCCCCCAACCCTCTCCCCATTTCGTTCCTGACACAGAACCATTTCATTTCCACTTGGAAGCCAATGGCCTGAGCGTCCCCAGCTACTACAACTAACAAGAGGGGTGGGGGGAGACAAACACAAGCCAAGCATACTTGCTTCTAAGCCCATTTTCGAACAGTTTTCTTCCCGTTTGTCTGCCTCGCACGGCTGGAGCCTCATACCTGGTGGAAACCAATGGTTAAGGAAAACCACTGATTTAAAAAGCCAACCAGGAAACTAACCATGACAAGTGAGAGCTGCCCTCCTCTCCCGAGCATTGATTGGCTCTTGGGGTGCCACCGGTCCCGGTTCTGCCCACATAAGTGGCAGGTGTGGCTGTCAGTCACAGAAGGACCTGACAATTCACCACTCCGGGAGTAAATTGCCTTTCATCCAGCAAAGGCAGGTAGCCGCCTAAAATCGATCCGCTCTGAACGGAGGGGACCCTCCCTCTCAGGCAAGGAGAACTGAGACCCTTAAGTACACAATAAAGAAGGCAGGGCCGACCCGAGAGTTGACGAGCGCTGTTTTATTATCTCGCACCAAGGCAGCCCTTAATCTTTCACTGTCCTAAGAGGATCTTTCAAAGGCTCGGACAGAAATCGGAAAAAAAAAAAGGTACATCCTGCTAAGTCCCCCTTTTCTTGTATAATTCGGAGATGGGAATAGGGAGGGAAGGAATGTTGAGTTTAATTTCACATCATCTTCGTTTCCGTACACCACCCCCCCTGACCCCTCCCCAGCAAACCCGGCTCGGTTCTCCCTGGCCCGCATTTTCACGCACTCCCCTCGGAGCCCACCGAGGCGGCCGGGCACCGCACCCCCCTGCGCTGGCGCTCCACCTCTCTCCACTTTGTTCGGCTTGGGGTGCCCCGCGAACCCCCATCCCTGAAGGCGAAAGAGGGGGAGCTGGGGGAGGAACGGCGCTGCCGGCGAGGGGCGCCGCCGGAGGGGCTGCGCGAGGCGGCCGTGCACTTGCTCTGACCCGGGGTTTGCGCGGGCAGCGAGCCCGCCCCTAGGCCGCCCCGGCCTCTCCCCGCCCCGGCAGCCCGGGAAGGCGCGCTTCACCCTCCGCTCCCCGGTAACGCATTGCAGCTCCGCACGGGTGAGGGGGACCCGGCGCGGGGCCGGGCCGGGCGCCCGGCGGAGGCGACGCCTCACCTTTCCGATGCTCGCCCCGGGGCCGGCCCACATGGATCTTACTAGCGCACGTCGCCTCGGCCCCGGGCGGCCGGGAGGAGCCGGAGCCGGCGCCGAGCCGGGCGCGAGCGGGCGGGCGCGGGAGGAGGAGCGGCGCGGGGCGGGAGCGGCCTGACTCGCATTCCCAGCATTCCCGGGGCCCGCGGGGGGCGGGGGCGCCTCCGGGGCGGCGGGCCGCCGGCCGCGGGGACCCTCCCCGAGGTGGCCGCGGAGCCCAGGGCAGGACTGGCGCCCGGCGGAGGGCGCGCGCCTGGCTCTCGAGACAGGCTTCCGAGCGGGCTCGGGGCGCCCACCCCCTGGCACCCCCCGTAGGCTGACTCTTCCTTAGGAGGGGCGCAGGGGGTTCCTGAGATGCTTACTTTCTCGTCCCCCTAAGGGAAAAAGAGTGGCAGATGAGGAAGGGAGTGAGGAAAAAACCCTCCTCCTCTTCCTCCCCGGCGTCGTGGTTGCCCTCGTTCTTCGGGTGCCTTCTCCGAACCCCGCCAGGTGCGCGCACCGTCCCAGGTAAGCGGGGAAGAGGCTCCGAGTTCCTTCCTACCTCACAGGCACGCCTGCAGGGGAGCCGGGCACGGTTCCAGCGGAGAAGGCGCCGCCCCACGAGCCTGCAGCCCCCGCCGCTCCCCCGGTGTATTAGAGAGAGGACCCCAAACGCCGAGGGCAGCTCCGGGGCTGGTCTCTCTGACCGAGTCGTCGGTTTGCAGGGCTAGAGCCGCGAACGGCTGAGTCCCCTCCCAACCATTTCAGTGGCCACAGGTCGAAATGTCTCCTACCGGGGAGCTCTGACGAAGGAAGCAATTCCAGAGTGGGATGTCTGGGTGAGCGGACTTGTGGAATCGTCACAGGGTCTGCACATGACTCGTTCTTTGCTCCCCTGATGGGGATTCAAGTATTCAATGAAGGAAATGGACTCTGAGAGAGGATGCCGTACTGTTCCAGCGCCAATGCGCTGGTGCTTCAGCTCTCCCTGTACACCCCTCGTATTTAAGGTTTTCACAGGCACAGGGCTCCTGAGGCCCATTTGCCCCCGTCCTTTTCTTCTCTCAGTCACCAAGGCATCGGTACTCACTCTGTGGACCCGGGTGCTCCAGGGGCAGAACCAGGCTACGCCTCCCATGTACACCCTTGACAACCTGGGCTGTAAAGGCTTGTTCTATAGAAACGCCTCACTGAGGGTCCTTTGAGAAATCCTAAAATCCTGCATCTTTTGAAATGTGACCAACGTTTACTGAGTACCTGCTATGTGCAGCACTTACATTTTCTCAAAAGTCTGTTACAGCGTCCCCAGCTAAGAATGCGTTTATAAATCTATGCCTACGGTTTGCTGTTCTTGACCATCCATTCTCTTTTCCTTTCACCCATGGTCTCTAAACAGGAATCCTTGGACTTCAAGGCCACAATTTCTTGTTTATATGCCTATGTACATTTACCCCCAGAAAAAAAAAGATCTCTGGTTCTCAACAGATTTCTTTCACATTCAGTCCTTGAAAAAGCTAAGAAGAATCACTTTAAATAGAAAACAACTTTATTCCATAGAAAAAGGACTGGAGTTTTTAGGGACCCTAAGTCAGTCATCTTTACCCTCTCTGGGACTTTTTTTCTCATCTGAAAATTTAAAAAGCTGAACTTAAGCATCTTAAGAACACTTCCAGAGCCAACATCGTCTACCTTTATGTTTAAATATACATGTGTGTGTGTGTGTGTGTGTGTGTGTGTACAGAACTCAAAATGCTTACAAGAGCCATTGTAGGATCTCACCCCTGACAACAGAAAATTATAAAAAGTGCTGTGTCTTATAAAATTGGTTACGTGGCTCTGGGCTTTTTGTAAAGTTTTGTTTTGCTTTTTTGGTTTTTCATATCTTTCTCCATGTGGCAATCCTTTTTCAAACAAGTCATAGGGACTACACTTTTAGGGCAGGTATCTACTCTGTGTTAGTTCCTGTGGTCTCAGAGCCCCTGCCTTCAAGGACCTTACAGTGTAGTACGGGACACAGACAGGGAAAACAGTCCGTTACAATACCACTTATGAAAAGTCAAAGTTCTGAGAACTGTAGAAGCTTGCAGGAAGGACAGCTAACCTATCCCTGGGGTTCAGAAAGGTCTTCCCAAGGCATTGTCTCCAGATTTGCTTGCTTCTGTGAACCCAACTATAGGAGATGTGGTCTTTGGTGGACTCCTGCCCATGTGTGGGTTGTTCTGGGTTCTTGTCAGCATTTAAAACTGGGCTGTGAGAATAAGTCAGCCAGTTGGTGCTGAATGGTGAGCTTGTAGACTGTGATGGCCCAAATCAGAAAAATAGCACCCAAAACCCTCACACCAAAGTCATGAAGAAGTGAATGCTAAGACCTTTGCCGAGGAAGCTGGTCTGCAGCAAGGAGAGGAGCCAGCCATGCAGACAGTAACCAAGACTCCTAAAGGCCTAAAAATCTTGGATATCTAACTGCTAACTTGACATCCCCAGTGTGAGCATCTAACTGCATCTCAGACTTCATTTGTCCTAAGCAAGACTCAAGATTTTTATATACTACACTTCTTCTCTCCCAGGGCCACCCTTCGGGTTAATGACACTGCCGTTTGTCCAAAGGCTCAGGTCCAAAACTAGAAGCATTTCTGGTTCCTCCTTTTGCTTGTAGCACACATCTATCTCATCAGCCCATTCTGTCAGCTCTCCTGGGCCATATCAGAGCCTGAAGCAAAAGGAAAACCAGGCATTCCTATTTACTTTTTAGAACCAAGTAGAAAAAAATTAAAGCTCTACAGTGAAAAAACCTATGAGTACATACAAAGCCCCGTGTTGCCCATTCAGTTCCCTCACCACTGTCAACCCTCATAAACCTGCCCCACGGGCAGACACGTGGCCCTGAAACTGAGCACGGGCTGGAAACAATTCCTCTGATTGCACAATGATGCAGGATCATAAAACAGACAACTGCCACCCTCCTCTCTCTCTTTTATGTTTTGTTCATTATGGACTTTTGCATTCATCTTGAATCCAGTAATGGCAAAGAACAACAAATACTCATATAGCCCACACTATGTGCCAGATCCTGTTCTAAGCAATTTATGTGCTTACCTCACTTATTCCTCATAATCCCCCTGGAAGATACAATTATTATACCTATTTTACAGATGAAGACACTGAGGCACAGGGAGGTAAAGCAACTTAACAAAGCCGTACAGCTAGGAAGTGGCAGGACTGAGGTTCAAGCCCAGGCGTTGGTTTGCAAACTGGGCCCCTTATACAGATGGCTAGGAAAGCCTTTGAGGATTCATCCCTTTGCTTCAGGAAAGGTGTGGCTGATGGCCGTGTTGACCCCTGAACCCAGACTGTGTCTGTTTCTATGTGGTATTTTTATTAGCTACTGCCCATCCCTTAGGCCTCCTCTTCCTCGCATTCCCTGGCTTGGCTATTTAAAGACAGTTCATTAGCACATTTTAAATTATGCTAAAAGCTGTAAAAAAAATTAAAAGGGCTTTTTACCATCAATAATAACTTCAAGGTAGAAAAGGCTTGTTGGAGACCCCCCAGGTGAATAACTACAGATGCAGATTTTTAAAACCTTCAAAATGCTGCAGGCTTGCATATTCTTTCAGCCTCATCCAAAACCTGGCTCTTTTGGATTTGTGCTTTTTGCTACGAAAGCAGTTACATTCAGATAACCATGTTTCCTTCTGAGAAGCTAAAGGCATTGTGGAGAGTTAAGCTAGTCAGGAAGGCCATGAAGGATTCTTCCCTTGAATCCTGTCTTCCTTTCCATTCATGCAGATGCCAAAAGGACCCAGCAAATTGTTAAGCAAACAAATAATGGGATTCATTACATGAGAGACAAACAACGAAAGTGGGAGGAGAGCGTTGAAACATGAAAGATGTTTGGAATATCAATAGTATAGCAAAGCCAACCTTTTTTTCTGTTTTCCTCCGTAGTGGTAGAAGGTCTGCATTTAATAGTTGTGTCTTCTGACAAATTATTTACTTTGATATTTTGTTTCCTAATCTGTAAGACGGGAGGAGTTCACAGTTCCTACTTAACATGGCTGTGACAAGGATAAAGTAAACTCATGCAGGTAAAGTCCTTAGATCACCCAAGGAATGGTGGCTCCTGTGGTCTGTGAGCTGATGACATAAGGAAGAGTAAAATGTACATGTAACATTGTCAGGAGTTTTAAACGAATCTGTGAAACTCTGTGCTAAATGGATGGGACTAGGGTGAGGCAGGTGAGACACGAACCTATGGTACAAAATGTAAGAAGACACCAAATCTCAGTAACCAAGGTAAATCCTATCTTGACATAATATTTTGGAAAAACAAATCAGCAAACCACAGCCCATGGGCTGGCTGCCTGTTTTTGTGAATAAAGTTTTCTTGGAACTTCTGAGGAACAAAGGAACCCAGAGAAAAAATGGCTGGAGCTTCAATTGTAGGGATTTTACCCTGTGTGTTCCAAATAAGAATTTGTTATACTAGGAGTTTTAACTAACAGCCCACACCTCCTGATGTGCTTCCAATACATCATTCGGGTCCTGCAGGAAGGACCTGTATTCATCTTTTATGTTCCTTGTAGCCTGCAGTCTCTCTGGGCAGAAGAAAAACACCTGCCCAAAAGATGGGTTCTTGTTATAAGAGAAAAGGTGACAAGCTACCGGGAAATGTTTTATGAGACCAAAATAGACTTGTTTACCCAACTTAACCAAGGACCAAGAACTACAAAATACCTGCTTCAGGCTACATATCTGAGAAGTCACTGAGATACATATCTGAATAACCACTCTGAGTACTCCATGAATACACGCTATTTTTTAGGAATAGGAGAATCGTTAATGTAATTTAAAGAGTGGAATCTGCAGTTGTACTGCAAAGATATAAGTGATGGGCCCATTAATCAGCCTGCCTCAGGAACAAGGAACAATCTTAGGTAAAGGTGGAATGGGGCATGGACCCAGAAAACAGGAGATGGGCGGTTTTCTTCCAAAGCATTAGGTGTATATATCCTACCACCTACAGAAGTGCATCAGAATACGGAATGTCCTACCGCCAAGCAATTCTTATAGACTATACAAAGCTTCATGACTTATGTTGCCAAAAATTCATCCATTTCTTGAAACGGGCTTTGGATTAGCTCTGAAAAACAAGAGTTCTTTTCCAAACAAAAGCCTTAACTACTCCATTAAATGAAAGGGAACTAATTTTCTTGGAAGAGCATAATAAAAGAAAACAAATTATTTTAAAATGACAAAAATATGTACCAAATTGACAACAGCTTCAGAATGATCACTCCTGGGTTGGATTAATGAGATACATTATCAGCTGGACAAACAAAGAGCTTACTGGTCTAGGACCTTTTTTATGTAACCTTTTAATGAAAATCTTTAAGACTTTTTTTTAGCTCAAAAAAATAAGAGAAGCAGTTATAAAATAAAATTCAAACATTCCAGAAAAAGTGAAAATCTACCTTCAGAGACAACCCATCGCTTTTAACAGCCTGGTGTGTTCACTCTTAGATTTTTTTGAATGTATATGTTAATTGATATTGGGCCCAGTTATGGCTTTTGTCTTTCAGGAGCCATTAGACCTTGTCACATCATCTTCCCTCCTTGGCCATAGGGATTGCCACAAGGGCTGGACACATGACCACAGCCAGGCCAATCAGAATCCTTCCCTGGGATTTTTTTTCAACTGGAGCTCCTACTCCTCTAGTCAAGGAGCTGTAGGAATGTAATGACAGACCTGGTGGCGTCCATGGCTCCACTCTCATAGAAAAGTTGCAAACACTGATAAGCAGAGATAAGAAGCAGAGAGAGTCTTGGCCCTGAGAATACTCAGTTCTGTGATCCCATTGTGGAGGACCCAGAAGTTCCCATCATTCCCAAAGTCCTTTTGTGCAGCACGGTCCCCAATTCTCCAAGCTACTCTAGCATCCTTCTAGATCCATGGTAAGTTCTGTTTCTCACCAGAGTTATTCCCCATGGTTGTCTGCCACTCATAACCCAGAGAGAGTCCTAGTATACGTTTCTGCATTTTGATTTTGTTCGGCTAAAATTGTGTATACATGGTGGACAATTTCCACGTCGGGTCCATCTCCCTCTTCCTTTTCAATGGTTGAATAACAGTCCATTGTATGGATGAATGTTTATGACCTTTCTCTAGAGCCAGGAATGCAAAAAGGTTTTTTAAATGATAAACACAGAAAATTATATTCGGCTTAAAGAACTGCAGCCACATTAGGAGTGGTGACGATTGTTAGGTAAATGAGAGGCGAGCATTGATGACATTTAACTAGCATTTATTTTCACCCATGCAGTACTCATCAGACCTGCCTTAGAGGGAGTAATTTGTGGCATTTATTATCACCTCTGCTGGATAACCAAAGACTGTGCCCGTGCATCCCAGTTTCTCCACCTAGTGGTAAACTGGAACTCATCCATCCATCAAAGCGTCTTTAAACCTGTGCTAGAGAAACGTTTTGAGTGAAGTTGAGAGGAGGCTATGTTTGCATTAGTTGTTGAAGCCCAGAACCATAAGTATAATTAAGATTGAATTTGAATCTGTCAGCAGATCTGATACTCAATGTTTCCACCGTGCAGTTTTCCCAGACGTGGAGCAACTGTGATAGAGTCGAACTTGGGCTTTCTGGTCACACAAGTCCTAGTCCTTCCCTTTACAAGTGGTGCGATCTTGGGCAATTTTCTTAACCCCTCTAAGCCTCTTTCCTTATCAGAAAAAAAAAAGACGGTAGATTAGTAGAACTTGCTCATAGATAATATGAGAGAATTAAGTAAGAAATTTCATGGGAAGTTCCTAGGACTGTGCCCAAGCCCATAGCAAATGCTCAATAAACAGTGCTTACATCATTTTCACAATGTCCAGTAAAGCTCAATTGTCAGGACTACATGCTCTTTCCACTTTCCAAGTGTCTCACCTGCCAGGGTGACTTTCAAAAACTATTCGTTCTAAAGTTTCAGAACATACATTAAAAAGTTGGGTGCTGGCCAGGACACCTTTGGAAGCAAACTAGTCCGAAAACTAAGAAAGGAATGTATGAGTTTTTAAATGTTGAATTTCTTTTGAAGAGCAAAATAATACTGCGATTTGAAGATCAAAATTCATCCTTTCAGTGACCTTGTTCAAAAATGAAGTTTATTGGAACATGAGCATGCCAGATGTTGTCTAGAGTGGCATAGGCCCTTCTCGGGACATGTAAAACATACACTGCATGTCCAGGTTTTTTTCAGCAGGTATTTCAGAGCTAAAGAGGGAAGAAAGGTCCTGCATCTGACTACAACATCCAGGTGCTCAGACTTGCTCTGGGTTATGTTCTACAAAGCGCAAATAAGGAGGATTTCCTAGAGCCTTAAGACAAGCAGTTTGTGAACTAGAATTCAAGGGCCTTTCCCATAATGGTTTTGAGGCCTCAGCAATTCAGACGAATGTTCATAGAAAATCCACGATGGGAAGTAGTACAACCTGATTTTGAATCTAATTTAACAGCCTCCCAGAAATGGGCTCCTTCCTGTGCCATCCACTGGTTCACACACTCCTCTCCCACCACTCCACCTAGTTAACGTCTATGCAGCCCGTAGCCTCCACTCAGATGGCCTTTCCTCCCGCCAGAAGCTCTCCCTGAGCCCTTTGTTAGGTGCCCGGCTATCAGATTTCATTGTCCCCTGCATCTCTCCTCCATGCCTCTCATCGTGACCGTAATGGAATAGCTGTTTGATTCGTGGTGGACTCAGTGTCACAGATGCCCCACTTCTATCAGAATAGGACCAAATCTGTCATTAGGACTCCAATGTCAGGCTCTTTGTACTGATACCATAAATATCTGTTGCAAAATTGAGAAGAAAATTTTTTATGAATTTTGACTCTAAGCTTTGGAGACTCAAAGAGTAGCTAATTTGCTGAGAAGCTTTCCTTAAGAAGATCAGAAGAATGCCCTTATTCCACGTAACAAAAAAAAACTATAACTATTTGATGTCATATCATCCAGATTCTATGAAATTAATTGGTTATCAGTTTAGAGAAAGAAAGCGATAATTGTAACAGCACTAATTGGATGTGTAAACAGCCAGATCCAAAAATGAATTGAAAAAGGTTAAGAGGGGGCTTAGAAGACATCTCTTTATCCCCCTTCTCAGGCCACTTGAAAGTAAGGGTTCCAGAAAAAAGCCAAGGGCTGAAGGGTCCCTGATAATGCTTCTATCTCAGAGCACCTACAACATCAACTCTTAGCACAATGTTGAATGGAAAAAAATTCTGGAACGGTTTCCTCTTCCCAGAGCCAGCTATCTAAGCCAGAGGACTCATTATATCCCAAGGCAGTCCATTCCATTACGAATGGTTCAAAGGGCTGGGTGGTCTCTTCCTATATTAAGACCAAAGCGTGTCTGACTCTCCTTCTACCCATCAAAACTAGAATGAATGGATGTGTGAGTGAATATTTACTAATCCTGATAGTAATGCAGCTTACTGCTTTACTCTAAAATATAATAAACCTCTAAGTTTCTTCATTCTGTGTGTCAACTGTGAGCAAGCAAGTGTAAGTGTGTGTGTGTGTGTGTGTGTGTGTGTGCGCGCACACGCGTGTGCAGGTATATGTGCATAAATATTATTGCATTTTGCCACAGCAACACAAATGGCAGTGGGTTTGTAAAATTGCACTGGGTTACTCCACTGTAGTTATTTTTATAACCCTCTTTTAATTCTCAAAGCCTTTAAAAATCCGAACACTTCGACTTAATTATGGACTAACCCCATAGATCCACCTCATTTTTAATAAAAGACAGGAGATGGAAAAGAGTCAAATGCTTTGTCTGTTTTGCCAAACCCCAAAACCTTTCTTCTTTGGGCAAGGAAATACTTATGCCATAAGGAGTAATTCTTTAATTGCTTCTAATTAGAATAAATGCCCAATGTGTGCTGGGTCTCCGGGAACATGACTCACACTTGCCTCACCTTACAATGACTGCAGAGGAAGCATGGGTGAGGGTGTGAAAATGGTGGGTATCACCTCAACCCCACCTCCTCTAACCTTACAGCTGAAAGCAGGTCCCCACTAATATCAGGGCTCCGAGGCTCTTTCCAACAGTGTGTGGGAATTAGGGAAGCTCATATATCGAGTCATTCTTGAAACAGATTTTGGGGAGAGGCAGCTTAGTAATCAGGAAACTAAGGCTTTACAGACCAGGATATCCCCCAAGCTCTACCCCTGAACTCAGCCAGATGACCCTGGACAGCTTACTTAACCACTCAGTTGAATGGGGGTAACTTCTGATGTGGTTGTGATGAGGATTTCATGGTCTAATTCATAGAAAGCATTTAGCACATTGCATGGCATAAAGTAAATACTCAAAGTCTTAGCTACAGAGATATCCACAACCACCTACAGACTGACTTAACTGTTGACAGTGGGACACCTATATGTCTAGAAGCCTCCCACCAGACAAACCTGATCCGTAGCCAGGATTGAGAACCCCTGTCCAGTGCAGTTTGGATCCAAACACTGACCAAGACTGAGAGGGGAGCCCCTGTTCTGGGGGATTGAGCTTTGGGGGCACATCAGTCACATGCTTCGCAAGGAGGAAGAATGAATTCTATCTAAGAAACTTCCAGGTTTGCACGAGGGTTTGCAGGCATTCGATGATGGAGATGAGTAGGGTTGTTGTGAAGGAGGGGAGGGGGTTACATGAGTCTTGGACAAAGACTGACTGAGACGGATGAGGGCAGCTTGGAGTCTATTCCAGACACTAGTGAAGGTGTCCCCACCTGCCACCCCAGGTCATGTCTGAGTTCTCAGCTGAGAGCACCTCTAAGCTGGGTAAGGCTGTGTGAAACCAGGGGGCAGAAGCAGAGCTGATTTGAGGTCCAGACGACAAGGGACAACACAGTGACAGTGTTAACAGGAGTCACCCTTAATACACATGTTTGTGCCAAGCATTCACATCAATAACTACAGCTGTGTCCACTGAGTGCTCACTACCTAGCAGGCACTAGTCTAAGGGCTTTACAGGCTTAATTTCACTTAACCTTCAGAGTAACGCTCTGAAGCAGCTGCCATTCCAGACACACTGTAAGAGAAAGGGAAGCTCAGAGAGGTGAGGTGACTGGCCCAAGCTCACACAGCTAGAAGCTGGTTCTGACTTGGTTGTCCCTCTCCCAGGTCCTGTCTAGTCACTAGACAACTGAGACTCCCACCATCTGACACATTTGAGAAAGATGCAGAAGGCCTATGCCAGCCTTCCAAGAAGCAACTGCCTCTTCAGAAGGTGCTGTCCACACAACCACAGGATATAAATTTGTGTCAACCCCCTCAGAGTGGGCCGTGGTTGGGAGTTCCAAATTTAATTGTCAACAGCAGTGTCCCAGTAGTTCAGGCCTTTCAATCCACTTTGTCTGAGAAAAGGCAGCTGGCGATCTGTCAAGCAAATGCTGCAAAACACTTAAAAGGCAGGGGTTGGAGGTGGGGAGCAGATGTAGTCTTCGGTGGGAACGAAAGTTAAAGAGCACATTTCTTCCATGAGACTGGCTTCTAAAACATGAAATGCCCAAAAAAAAAAAAAAAAAAAACCTCAGCTTCTGGGCAGTGGAAACTTCTCCCAGGTTATCAACAATAATGGTGACATGTTTTTAGTTTCTGTATGGTTCTTCCTGTCTCCGTCCATTGATTTGAGAAAGTGCGTAAGTAAAAGTGGCCCTTCACTGCACCTTCACCTCTAGGGACTGAGGTACTTCCATGTCAGAAGTAAACCAGAGGTGACCGTGGGGTTTCTGGCTTGTCTCTGCCTTCCACACTTGCCTTTTGACCTTAGGTAAGTAATTGTACAGTAGGGACTTTATTAGGTGGAGCAGAAACCAGATGGCTGACCGTCTCCCATTGGCTATCCACAGAGGAAGACCCAAAGATAAACAAATAAGGCTGTAGTCTGTCATACTTTATCCAGGATGGTCTGAGGCTGTTCCCTGTTGCAGAACATGTCTTTTGTCCTTTAGAACCTGACACTGATGATGGTGGTAGTGCATTTTAGCTTTCCATTTGTTTGATTTATCATGCACCTAACACCCCTTGGAGGAACAAACTACTGGTTTTATCCCTATTGACAAATAAGGAAACTGAGGCACAGGGCTCCCCTAGTTTTATGTGACTGGGACAAATATCATGACCTCTGACCTCTCTAATCAATTCATAGCCAACCATGCTTGTACAGAGGTCGACTTAGAGCTCCAGTCTTGAACAGTCTTTGAAAGTACATGTACCCAATAAAAAAAAAAGATGAAAGAAAGTAGGTATAATATGAGCCTTAACTAAATGAAGATAAATGAAAAAGCTACAGAGTCAGGGATGGGAAAGATTAGACGGAGGGGAGGACTCCTGAGCTGAACTTGAAGGACTCCCCTAATAATAACAGAACCAGCCACCACTCCCTGAATGCTTGCTGTGTGCCAGGCATGGGGCCAAGAGCTTTGCGTACATCCATTTCCTCTTTTGGCACTCACCACAGTCCTGGGAGGCGGATTTAACTAACATCCCCCATTTGCAAGACAAGGAACCATATCCCACAAAGTAAGTCTACCCACATCTGGGCATTTCTCATACCCAAACACCATGCTGCCTCCTGTAACTAATGGACTAAGGGAAGGCAAGGCATTTTTTAAAGGTACATTATCTTAAGATTTTGCATGCCTTAAAGAAAAATGAGGCAAGTGTTTTTAAGGAACATCTAAGGTTAGATAGTCTGGCTGGCTTTGAAGCAAGAGGCCCTTTCTAAAGCTCTGTTTGCTCATCAGTAAAACGGGGATGATGTTATATACTACCACATATTGTTATGAGAATTCATCGATATACTGTATAAAGCATTTAGCACAGCTCTTTTTACATACTGGGTACTCAGTGAAGGATGGCTGTTCTCACCTGTAATATAATGATATTGCTGAGAATAAATGGAAGAGAGGTAACTCTAATAAGCTAATTATTCTGATTTCAGATCGTCAGTTTTTATTTTCTTTTTTCCCAATCACCATTTCTCACTGATGGGCATTTTGTTGGTATTTTCTTTCTAGAAGCTTAGATTTGTGACTTTGGTGGGAGAGTTCTGGGGTCATTATAAGGTGATGGTTGCTTTTGCTTGGAAAACAGAAGGCCAGAATAGCGCCAACAGCGGGGTAGAAAGATGTGATTTATTAGCTCTCCTCCTATTGCCAACCAGCAATGCAGAGGCACCAGATGAGGACCGTGCAGGAGATGCCGGGTCTTCTTCATTGACGGAAATGACATTGGAGCATCCACCAGCTGGCGCCCAAGTGTGCATGGGGTGCGGGGGCGTTTCTTGTTCAAGGGGAGGAGCAGTGGTAATGGGCAGTGCTGGGAACATCCCAGGTGTCTAAATACCCTCTCTCTGCAGGAAGAAATAGCATCAGCTCCAGCAGTCTGGCTCCCTGTCGGGGTTCAATGCCATTGGAAATATCCTAAATCCCTAGGACTTACTGATATTCTTCAAGAAATTAGGCAGAAAAACTCTGCCCTGGTGGGAAGGCCATGTGGGAGGACCATTTCAGTAGCACAAATGAAAGAAGATAGCTTGGACTAGCAGAGTGGCTTTGGGGATGGAGAAAAGCAGACAAACTTGAGTTTAGGAGGCAGAGCTTGGAGAACATGCAGTTATTTGAAAGATGGGAAAACTGGAAACAACACAGGATCACTAAGAGCGCCATGGCGAGTCATACCAGAACCTGAGGCAAAAGGAAACATCAGCAATACTGATGCTGTCTTTATTTAAAATCTTGCTCTTTTGTTCATCATGGAATTTGGGTGGGGGGGGCATTAATTTTAATTTTTAAAAATATTATTCATCTTTGCTTCTGAGTTTTTTGGTGCCTCCTTCACTTTTGCACCAAAGACCTACACCTCACTCAGCTCGCCCTAGTCTTGATTCTGAAAATGTTCTTCTAAGACATTCAGTTTTGGAATAATTCGTTCCACAGTAATAGATAACTAGGGTGCAAACTATCAGTCCTTTGGAAATTTTTGCTTAATCTCCCAAATCCTCAGTTTCTTAGTCTGGGAAATAGGGATGATATACTTCACATCATTATTTTGAAAGTTACATGAACCATTTCAGCCCTTAGCCTAGTGACTGTCACGTAGGGCTTCAATGTGGCCATGATCAGATCAATAGAATCGTAAGGTGGCTCCTGAGGTTAAGACTGCAGACTAATATGGGTCATTTTTTTCAGAGTACGATGAGAATTTTCTCTTCTGTTTCCCGAATAAATTTTCTAATTTTCTCTATTTACTATTTTTTTAAGTAATTCTTGTGGGCTGAAGTCTAGAATTTTAAATATGAGAAATAATGTCTAATTGCTTAAGAGCAACTGATAATGGTTGCTGTTCCAAGTGGGAACCAGGCACCATGAGGTACTACCCTGATTACTATTAATATTTATTGACGTGCCGGGGCACTGGGGCAGGCGAGTCCCAGACATTATGTTGCATGATCCTCCTAGCCACACACAGATTCCTCCGAGTTGTTCCCCATTGTGCAGATAAGTAAACTGAGGGAGGCATAGAGAAGGTAAGCCCTGTGCCCGAGGTCCTGCTACACATTTGCCTCCAGCACTGGGCCACATAAAAGGGGTCAAGGACACCACAGTTTGTCTACATTTTATAAGTGGAAGTATTTCTCTAAATTCCAGCTGTGCCCTTGATTGGGCAAGCCACCTTCCCATGACTCATAGCAAAAATCACATCTGGGGGTGCTCACCCCAACTACTATGTGTGTTCTGTTCCTGAGGAGTTCACCCATCCATGGATTTCTCCATTCACGAGAGGAATTGTGGGCGGATGCTAAGTCAGCACATGGAGCCTGACTGGCACGCCCATTTCTGCACGAATAACAGCACGAGCTAAGTAAGAGGTCTGGAGTTGCTTTAATTCCCTCCCTGCAGCTTTTGCCTCAAGAACTGGCTCACCCTGCTGCTGTGGCCTGATAAGCAGGCACCACTCGGCGGGCTTCTTGGGTTGTAGGGCTCTGATCTTTTCTGTACCTTATGGGCTCTTTTGTCCTTGAACTACAGATACTGACTTTTCATTTTCATGCACATTACCTTGAAAAATTCAAGGCCAAAGAAAAACATTCCACAAGGCCTAGCTCTGTAGGCATGAGAATATGGAGGAGAAAATGGAAGAGACCGTATGAGGGGATATTTGTTCCTGCGAGTTCGGATTGTCTGAGCATCACTGAGTAACTCCCTGCATGGCCACAGAGCTTACCCTGGGGACACTTCTGAGCAATGACATGATCAGAAATGTCTGGATTTTTTGCTTTGTTGACATCCAGAAGACGTAGTATTACATTTTCACACCTTATAGTAATGAAAATAAGAAAGCTTTTGGGAGAAGGGATGACTGTGTTAGCACAGGTTATTAAGGACTTGCTAAGCCCATATCAGGTTGCTAAGCACCTGTCATTTATCTTGTGTTCCAAAGCTTCATGACTTTTAAAATCAGATCCAACTGAAAATGGATGCCCCTCTAAAGAAGGCATAAATATCCTTACCTCTGAAAACAAATGGTTGACCTTTTGGGTTATAGAAATCCTAGAAAGTGATAGAAGTTTGTCTGCTATACTATCTGCATAAAAGGGGGGAAGGGAATTATTTATTTATGCACACTGAGGATCAGTTCGGCTTCATCCATTCATTGCACATTGTCAAGAGCATTTATCAAGCACTCTCCCTGAAAGGTCTCTGCCAGCTGGAGAATTCTCTGACCTAATGTTCACAGAATCTTACACTTGGATGGGCTTTTTGAGGTCATCTCAGCAAACACTTTCCTGGTGTGGAGCTTCCTTCCTGACATTCCTGGTAGCTATTCTAGCACCATCTCCCCTAGCAAACTGCCCGGCCCTCACTCAGAATTCACTGCTTTCCCCACCGAGTCTCTGCAACACTTTACACATCACATACAACATCAATGAGAATATAATCATAATAATAATTGCAACTCAGTAGAGCCCCTACTATGTACCCGGTACTCCAGTGCCTAATATTATGCAATAACCCTTCCTAATAGGTGTGACCGTCCCCGTATTTCATATAGGACATGGGATAAACTTGCTTTCCTGTGACTTGTCCAAGGTCACAAAGTGGCAGAGACAGGTCAAGTATGAGGGGTCTTATGCCTGTACCCCCGTGTCCCTCTCCACGCCACCTCTCTTATATAACAGTTAACATGTCATATTGGAATTACTCTGTACTCATCAGTTTCTTCTCCATGGATGTAAACTTCTTGAAAACCAATATGGTGTCACTTATCCTCCTATCTCCAGTCCCCACCATTCTGCCCAGCACATAGTAGGGTCTCAAAAGCATTACCTGTTATGTAGGCCACTTCCTTGGACCTCTGCTCCCCCAAAGCCTCCAACTCTGATTCTAGATCACTCCCTTTGTCCCACTTGAATCACAGTGACAGGGACTAATAATCAGGGAACAAAATATATTCATGTCGATCAGGATTCTTCAAGGGATACTGATGAGAACTCACACTTGAAAGTGGTTCTAAAGGCAGAAAGGTATGATTATGTGGACATGTGTGTTTGGAATTTTGGGCTTTTTATGCTTGTTGGTAGGAATAGAATGCATTAAGTCAGGAAAAGTGGATAAATGTAAGAACTCAGCCTGGCCAAGAAAAAGCCCAGAAGAAAAAGAAGACTGTATTTTTTTTTTATGATCTTGGGACTGCAGGAAAAGGGAGGCATTGATTTGCAGTTCGGGAGCAATCCAAGCAGACAATGTAGGCTGAGGTCATATGGGAAGGAGTTTACGGTGGATATGAAAAGGGGGAGAAATGAGACCAAATGCTCAAGAAGTTTTAGCCACATCTCATATATTAGCATCTCCACAGGAAGATCCCTTCATGTGATTGTGAAGCAACAGTTTCTTTTCCTGGGAGGCTAACTATTGAGACAGCTGTTGGGTGAATGTTTTCCTCTGTCTTGCCTCCCCGGAAGATGTCAAGTCTGCTCGAGGTTGGTAGGAAGGGGATTAGCATTCACCCAAACGAAGCCACTATTGCTTCATCATGGAAAGGCTCTCCTCCCTTCTAGGGCACCCCCTTCCATGGTATTCTCAACGCCCCCTCTCTCTCTCCAGCTCTCTCTTTCTCTCTCATTAGCTCTTCCCCTGTTCCACCACACATTCCCTAGAGGCCTTCCTCATGACCTTCTCTGCTGCCATACCTTATTGATCTTTCTTAGCCCTCCTCCTCTGTGAAGCCTTTCCTGACGGCACCAGTTCACACTGGCCGCCTGCTGTGGACTGGGTTCTGTCCCCAGCCCCACCCCCAAATTCATATGTTGAAGCCCTGACCTCTAACGTGACTCTGTTTGCAGATAGGAGCTTTAAGGAGGTAATTACGATTAAATGAGCTCATGAGGATGGGGTTCTAACCCAGTAGGGCTGGTGTCCTTGTAAGAAGAGAAAGAGACACCAGGAGTGTGGCACACAGAGGAAAGGCCCTGTGAGGACACGGACAAAGGGAGGCTGTCTGCAGGCCAGAGAGAGAGGCCTCGGGACAGTCCAAGCCTGCCAACACCTTGATCTTGGACTTCCAGCCTCCAGACCATGAGAAAATTAATTTCTGTGGTTAAGCCGCCCAGTCTTTGGCGTTTTGTCATGGCAGTTCAAGCCGACTAAGACACTTCCTCTGGAGTTGTCTGGACTTCTACCTAGCCTGCCTCTTTGGTAGTCTACATTGTCTTCTTCTCAGTCTTTATATCAAATTGAGGTCTACTCTAGTTAATGATCCCTTGTTCACACATTGCTTCACCAATATCCCAAAATTCACCATCAACTCATAAGAAAAATAATCAGGCTATGCAAGCCTCTTTAATTCTAAAATATCTAGAAGCAAGGTATAGACTCTGGGCATTCAACAAACCTAAGTAGCTTAAATAAGTGATAATTAAGCTAGTCCTGCTGGTTAGCAGTAGTGTAAACTTGGAAAATTAATCCTCAGTTTTCACAGCATAAAAAGGAAATAAATTCTGCCTCCTAAATTGAACTTATCTGAGATCGTAGTGAGGATTAAATGAGATAAAACTGTGTGGCATATAGTAAGTGATCCATCAAAAGAGAATTATTATTATTTTGTTCTGAAGCCACGTGTGGGAAAAGGAAAATGATCTCACCCAGAAGGCACAAAATTGCTACACATCTAGTTCTCTAGTGGATGACGTATATGTCTCTCGTCTTCCACTTTTCCTTGTTTTCAGATGAACCAGACAGAATTGTACTGGTTGGAAGAGATAAATAATGGAGTGCCTTTCCCTTCTCTCTCCACTGGCCCTGCAGAGGGGAATGCTTTTTGCCTCAGTAATGTTGCCAGTACCATTCATTGCTATGTTTCAGTTTGCACCGCAATTCGATACAGCCAAAGCATCAACTACAATATGCTCTATTTCTAAACACATAACAAATGCAAGGATAAAGATATGTTAAAAGGTGGGCTTACCAGCCCCTGGGTATGAAGGTCCTGGCTTTTGCTTTGTTTTAACTTAAAAAAAATCCCAATGTCCCAAATACGATTCTGAACAGATTGTACAGTAAGACAACTGTATTAACATCTTTCTAGAAAACTTCTAATTACCCACATGTAGATGGGGGTATAATCTGTTATAGGATTTCGGCCTTCATTCCTCCCACCCGACCAACACAAGTCAGAGGAATTATCCTGTGACTGTATAACTTGCAAACGTTGATAAAGCTGGGGACTTAGATGATTTTTATGAAGAACCTGTTGCCATATTCACCTTTAATTTAGAATCTTTACAAAGGATTCCTCCTATGGCTGGTTTAGGAATCTTTCCAATACTAAACAGACTTCCCGGTCCCTAAAACCTCACTTCCTTTTCCAAAGTCAAGAGTTTAATCAACACCGATTGAACTTGCCATAAGGCAATTTTAAAATGACTCATAAGTTAGCACAGACCCAAGCCATGTTTTCCCAGATCTTTGGAGTCAACAGAACAGCCCTCGCAACCTCACAGCCAAGATGTCTTGGTACAGGGTTTATACACCCTTAGCGGTCTGTTGCCATAACTCTTGCAGAATGGACGTGCGAGCTGCCAACAGGACTTCTGTGCTTTGATTCTTGGTGAAGAATTTCTAGGGTAATACCCATCTCACTTTAAAAAAGGTTTCTGGTAAAGTGTCTTGCTGAGATCCAAAAGGGGGAAAGAAACTAAAATCAAATATCCTAGTGGTTTTCAATACAAAATTGAAAAGAATAAAAAATTTTAAAAGGACACAAGCACAGGAAGTAGTAATATGACCTACCTCTCCACACTTTGGTTTCTGTAATTCCTTTTTAAAAGTATAAAATGGTACATGCTCATTGTCTGTATTTATAATAATCCAAACGTATATCAAACAACAAGTGAAAGGTCCCTCACCTTTTCCATAGTATCCCTGTCTTTAAAGGAAACCTACCATTAATATTTTAGTGAATGGCCTTCTAGATTTTTCTGTCCACACTTACGTAACTTTCTATATCTTCATAGATTATACCATGTATACCATTTTCTACCCTGTATTTTTTAATCCAACAAAATGTTATGGATCTCTTTCCTTTTTTAGTCATATAAATCAACCTTCTTAGTGTCTGCATATTAATTGCTGACCCATAATTTAACCTGTTCCCTGCCTTCATTTAAGTTGGTTCAAACTTTTCACCCAACAAACAATGATATAATGTCTGCATGATCGCAATACAAGGATACTGCATACTTACTGATATTTCTCTTGGTTAAATTCTTAATGTGGAATCACTGAACCAAAAAGAATACTCATTGATATTTGGATAGGTTCTGCCAAATTTCCCTCCAGAGGTATGCAACAATTTAAACTCTCTGGAACAGTACACACCCATACTTATTTCCTCAATTCTTCACCAAGTCGGAGCACGGTAGGCAGATTTCATTTTTACAAAATCCTTCTTTCCACATTTACTCTTGCAATCTTTTATACCACAGTAAAATGGAGGGCCTGGATCTTGTTTACAAATCATGTAACGAAACAGTTTAAAGTTTGGGTTCTTTAAGTTAATTCAAGGCAAAAACTTCTTCTAGGCCATATCCTCTCCCAAATTTTTGAGAACAAGGCAGAATCCTTAGTCCCTAATGTTAACTGGAGCTTCCACTCCAGGTTTCCGGGATGTCAGTCTCACCAGGATTCCTGATGGCAAAGTGTCATCTCTCTTCTTGGGTGAGGAGCATATGGAAACACTATTGCTTGCCTACCCTCCCCTGACATGCTAGAGCTGATTTGTCCTGGAATGACAGACAGGATTAAAGAATTTAGCGAAGTCCCATACTCCAACCTAACACCCAACACCAACTGGTTTTCAGCCACAGCGCTTGGCAGCGAAAGCACCAGCGGTTTTCTAGGTCTCCCAGTGTCACTACAGTGAGCTATCCACGCTGCAGACTTCAGCACCTGGACAGCTCTCGGCACCACCTCCGGCGGGAGATCGTGGTGAGCAGCTTGTTACGCCCTCTAGTGGTAGCTTTACTTGTTGTACAACTGTTTCTTAATCATTCAGGCGGTACAGTACAGGAGGACGTGATTGTTACAAAAGACCCAAGCATCTTAATTGTATAAAGAGTACATATGCAATTCCATTACCCTCTCCACTCCCCACCCCGCCTCAGAGGTAACCATTGATAACACACAACACAAGCATTTGCTTACCAACATCTTTTGTGTATGGATTCATTCTAGACCCATTTGCTTTTATGTTCAGCTAATAAAATTCCTAGATTTTTTTTTATCACGCATGTCTCTTCATAGTCCTGGAAGACAGTATTGAGGGGTGGTTGAGTGTGTGCCAGTGACAGACTGGTCATGAATCCCAACTCTGCCCCTTCCTAATGGGGGACCTTGGCCAAATCACCTAACTCCTGTCTGCCTCAGTTCTCTCATCTGTGAAGTAGGGATAATTAAAGTTCATACACCAAAAGGATTTTAGGAGAAATAGATGATAAAATATAGGCAAGCATTCAATAAGTCTCAGCTGCTATTATTTTTACTATGAAATTACACATTAACTGGTACCTAGAATTCCCTAGCACGGATATATCATAATTATGTAATGTCTCCTTTATTGATGGGCATTTCCATTGTTTTCTAGTTTTTCTCTATTGCAAAGAATGCTGTAATGAACAGTCTAGTATGTATAAGCTTTTATGTCTGTGTGTAAGTAACTCTTTAAGATTTATTCTCAGCAGGAGAGTGAAAACTTTTCAGTTCACTTCCAAAGTGTCCTAGAGTCCACATCATTGGTTGATTTGAACAATACTTCTAATGGGGGGGGGTGCGGGGGGAGAGAGACAAAGACACAGAGAGAGAGAGAGAAAGAGAGAGAGAGAGTGAAATTGAAAGGCAGCCTCCCCTGGAGAGATGTGTGTCAGTGTAGGCACCAGTGCTAGGAAGAAAAACAAAACAGTGAGCGTGCATAGAAGACCTGGGGGGATGACAGTGAGGCACCCTGCTTCAGATGGGGGTAATTAACAAAGACTTCTGTCTGGGGAGGAAATGAGCAAAAGGAACTGAATGAAGTAGGAGACTAAACATAGCAGATGGTGTATAACTATGTGGGACCAGAAGACAGTCCTGACTCCTGGCCCTCTCCTCCCTTCCTCCAGTGAACACACACCTGGGCTCCACCCCTCCTGCTCACCCATACATGATGTTTATTTATCTCGGGGTTCTGCCCCATCTATCTTACCCTACTTTGAACATAATCATTTTGCAGGCAGGGCTTATTTCCTTGTGCTTCCTAGCCCCCAGGTTCCCACCACAGCAGGGTGCTGGGCTGTGGGCTCCACGGGCACTCAAATGTTACCTGGTGAAATGAGGCTGCTGTTCCAGTTAAACAATCCCTAAGGTCGCTGTGCAATGTGGTCCTCCATTGCTTGCACTCAGTCTATTCAGTGACATGGAAATATGAAAGGGGAGGCATCCAAATGTGTTTTATGGGTGTCAGTATTCTGAGCAAAACGAATCCTTCCCTAGGACCCTAGACTTTTAGCCAAAGCAGTTTATGAGATGTGGCAGTTTATCCTTTTAGGTTCAGGCCCAAAGTCACCCAAGGGTGTACAGATCCTGTTTTGCTCTAATGTGTTTTCAGTCATACCAGTTAGGATGCTTTGGGCTGCAAGTAAGGGGAAAGCAAACTTCAACTGGCTTAGAAACAGAGGCACTATAAACCTCATCAAATAAGTCTGGAGGCGGTTGACTCCAGGATGATTTGTTTGGGCATTAAAAGGCATTATCAGGGATCCAGAGTCTTCCTATTTTTCTGCTTTTCTATCCCCAATTCCAGCATGGCTGCCAGAGGTCTAGGCATCATCGCAGAAATGGTGATACTCAGCAGAAAATAAGCCCAGCAGAGGGCTATGCCTGAGGGTGTGTCTCACCATCTCAAAAAACTCAGAAACTCTCCAGACTTTTCAATTCTGATGGGCCAGAACTGAGTCACACATGCATGTCTAAGTCAGTAACTGTCAAGGGGGTGAGCCTGTCACCCCTGGCAGGGACTGAGCCCATTTCTCACAGAGGAAGGTGGACACTTAAACCAAGTTGGGGTTCTATTACAGAGGGGAAAGGGGGTGCATATTGTTGGGGTTTGGGACTCTATTAATTGCTAAGGTTGCCGTAATAAAATAGCATAGACCAGGTGACTTAAACAACATAAATTTGTTTTCTAACAGTTCTGGAGGTGAGAAGCCCAAGATAAAGATGTGGACAGGGTCAGTGTCTTCTGAGGCTGCTCTCCTTGGCTTGTAGAAGGCCATCTGTTTCCTATGTCATCACATAGTCTCCCCTCTGTACATGTCTTTGTCCAATTTTTCTCCTCTAAGGACACCAGTCATATTGGATTAGGGCCACCCTAATGACTTCATTTTAACTTAATTATCTCCTTCAAGACCCCATCTCCAAATACAATCACATTCTCAGGTGCTGGGTTTTACGGCTTCATATGAGTTGGAGGGGGAGACACAATTCTGTCCGTAACAGTTCCCAAAGATGACTGTCACTGTTCATTGTAGAATATACAGAGAACGAAAAGAAGGAAATCTATCGATGTCATAATTGGTGCATGCGTCCAGCACCATTTTCCCCACACGGTCAGTCGTATCTATTGGGCACCTATAAAGGGTCTGTCAGTGGCCAGACAGAGAGAAAGAGGTTCATTCATTTGGACAGTTAAGACAAACACACAGGAAACAACTCAATAGTCAAAAAATAGCATATACACTCAGATCTATCTATAAGCAGGATCTATAAAACACTAATGTAATCCTCTCAACCATCCTGCAAGGGAGAGATTGTTGTCTCCATTATACTAATGAGGAGACAAGGCACAGAGAGGCTACAGTATTCACCCAAGTCACACAGACTGCGTGTGGGAGCCTCGGGGCTGTCCCGACATCTACCTGATTCTGAACCCACCCACTGAGCCACCAGACAGACCTCACTGCCTCCAAAGTACACAGCTAGAGGCCAAAAGTCATCAGGAACTATTAAACAAAGAAATGGAACTTGGGGACGACCTTGAAGGGCAAACAGGAGTTGGACAGGCAGAACGTGACAGAGAAGATAAGAGTAAGATGTGGAAAAGCCTGTGCCAAGGCCCAGGGGTGAGAATTAGCCTAACCCGAGAGGGCTCGAACAAGGAGCGGGTCTACACGACTGACAGGTAGGAAGTGAGTGCAGATTATGAAGGGCTCTTGAAATCAGGGACAGTTTGGATATATTGATAGGCAAACGACAGGCTGTTTGAGCATGGAAGCAATATGAAAGTGACAGTCAGGGCAGTGGTTCTCAACCAGGATGACTTTGCCCTACAGGGGGACGTGGGGCAGTGTCCAGAGATATTTTTGGTTGTCACAGCTGGGGAAGGTGCTACTGGCATCTAGTGGGCAGGGGTTATCCGTTGTATGATACACAGGATGCCCTCTTCCCCCCAAAAAGAATTATCCACCCAAAATGTCAGTAGTGCTGAAGTTGAGAAACCCTGGTTGGAGGCAGATAGTCTGGCAGGAGCTGCCAAGTTGGAACAGAGGGAAGACCTTGGAAGCAAAGTACCCAGAGAAGACGTTCATTCAGGGAGATAAGCCTGAGACCTGGGTGGCAGGGTGGCAATGAACAGGAAATGGCAGACCTTCCAAATGGTTCACGAGCAAGATGCAATTTGTCATCCCTCTTAGGTAGTTTTCTGCAAAATGTGGGAAAACCAAGCTTAAGACTTTTTTCTTTTAAATCATCTAAGGGCACCTCATTTTATGATCTATAAAATTGTAAACAACACACAACTTCAAGAAAATTACCACCTTGAAGGTGTAGGGCACAGAGCTTTTGACTATAGCAGTAACATTTTCAGTCTTTTTTTTTAAAGCAGTGTAAGCAAATTTGGCAAAATGTTAACATCTGTTAGATTTGGTTGGTGGGTGCATGAGTGTCTGCTATGTTATTTTCTGTACCTTATGTACACTTGAAAATTTTCATGATTAACAAAAAAATACAGTGAAGGAAAAAAGAAAAAGAAAATCTTGAAGTGGTAGTTGATAGCTTTCATTAGAATTTTATTGGTATTCACCAATGTCATTTTTCAGTTATATATGAACACGTGCTCATCATAAACACCATCCCACAATACAACAAATTAAAAGAAAAACAGAAATACCCCTTTCATTTTTCTTCACTCTTTTTCTTTCTCCTTAGTTAACTACTGGTAAGTGTTAGTGTGTATACATCCAGTTCTTTTTCTATGCATTTATAGAAGGGAAGGAAGAAAGGAAGGGAGGGAGGGAGAGAGGGAGGAAGAAAGAGAGAGATGTGTTTTCTAGATCTAGATCTATTACATCCATTTATGTTTTATGGGACTCATGTAACATGCTTTCCTTATTAACACATCTTAGAGTCCCACCTTTCTATGTCAATTCATAATGATCTGTTTCTTCCTTTCTACCTCTCCATAATAGTATGGACGTACCATCCTTTGTTTACTAAGACTGCTGTATATCTAGGTTGATTCCAATGCTTTACCATTTCAAGCACTGCCAGAACACAGAGCTTTGTATTCATTTGTAAGGATTTCTGTAGGGGAGATTCCAAGATATAGGACTTCTGGGTCGAAATGCATCTTTCTAACTTTGATTTACAGCAAGATAGCTCTCCCAACACAGTGTATGAGCTACACATCTTCCCAAACCCTCACTGATGCTATCTGCAATCAACCTTTCAAAATGTTGCTGTATTTATCAAAACTACATCTAGGAATCTATTCTACAGATATACTCACACACAGGTGAAGTGACGGATGTACAGTGCAGGGTGAATGGAAAAAATATTTCCAGCGATAGGGAAACATCCGAAGAGATTGTGGTATAGCCACCCAGTGGAAGTATACAGCTGTAAAAAAAAAAAGAAAAAGAAATGGGAACTCACTGAGGAAGCTCTTAAAGAGAGAGGAAAAAAAGCAGTGTGCACAGCAGTTTACAGAGTGCCAGACCATTTGCACATATAATGGTGGTGGCAAATATACGTCTCTTCTATATGTACATTAAATATCTCTGGAAAATTACACAAGATACTCATAACATTGATTACTTTGGGCAAAAAGAGCTACAGATCTGGGAGAAAGAGGTGGAAAGGGAATTTCTCCCTGCATGTTTTTACACTTCCTTTTTTGTTTTTATCTTTGAACTCTTTAAATGTACTACCTACTCAAATAATTTATACAATTTGAACTAAACATTTGCCAAATGATAGATGAAAAAATACTCTTATTGATGCTTTAGAGTGCAGTTTCCTGACCCGCTGGTGAATTTGAGCTTGGTTTTTAGCTTTATTAGCCAGCCATACTTATTTTTCTGTGAATTCCCTGCTCTTAACTCTCTCACATTTTGCTATTGACTTGTTTTTTTCCCCCAACTGTTTTGTAGTTCTTTGTATATCTTTGTGTTTCTTTTAAAAACAGTTTTACTGAGGTATATTTTACATGCCATAAGATTTACCCTTTGTAAGTGCATAATTCAATGATTTTTGCAAATATATAAAACTGTGCAACTGTCATCCTATGTCAAGGGTAGTCATCCATTGTTCCAATGTTCTTTGATGCCTCTTGGTTACATAATCCTTTGCAGGCATAAGTAGAGAAAATATTTTCTCCCAATCTGGTGTTTGCCTTTTAGTTTAGTCTCTGATATGGACATTTAAAAATGTATCTAGTTACATTTGATTACAGAAAGACAAAAGAGATAACAAGGGGCAAGTACCAGTCTCCTACTGGGTCTCAAGAAGAAAAAAAGGGCCTCACTCTCCAAGCAGACCTATGAAATATTATTTGACTTTGTCACTAATTTCATTTCTTAGAATAAATATGAACTGTGGGCACATGAGAATATGTATCAGTACTTACATTTATTAGTATTAATCAGTATTACATTTATCAATGTAATAAAATGTAGCACCTAAAAAGAGCCACTTTTGAAAAGTCATAAAATATGTCATACATACAAGGGTATATGTAACTTACACATAGTTGGAATAATAAAACAAAGCCTGTATGCCTATAACAGTACCTGAAACTACCTGTGAGAAAAGGACTTCTCAATCACCTGCCCCAACCTGCAGCGCAGGAACCACCTGGGAAGCATTCACACTTCTGCTCATGGACAGCACCATCAATGGCACCAGCCTCAGAATTTTAAAAATGGCCAAAACTCACATTACTGACCACTCTTTTTTGCATCAAGACCCATATTGAACACTTTACAAGTAGCCTCTCACCTAACTCTCACAGCAGCCTTGAGGTGGGAGCTGTCATATTGTGGATCGACAGGTGACCCTGAGACCTTTTCCAAGGTCATACAGCTGGAGCTGCTAAGATGTGCACTCAGGGCTGTTAGAGAATCTATGGAGTCCAACTTTGTAAACACTGAATTCTACTGCCTCCCAAGACTGCAAATGCTATTCAAGGATTCTTGTAATTTTCAAATCTCATATTTCTAGGTAACTTTCTTTTCTCAGATGTACATGTACACCATTTCTCAGCAATCAGCAGGGGTGTGTGTGTGTGTGTGTGTGTTTCTACTTTCTCCATAATAAATATTTCCAGGTTGTCCAAATGACTCAAAACACAACTGTCCCATCTATCTTTTAGATCTTGCTGTATCCAAATGACTTTTTTTTAAAGCAGCTTTTACCTTTGGGGCCCAGCTGGAATTTTTTTTTTATATTTCAAAACCTTGGGCAAATGGTAAAAGTTTCTCCTGCTGTCCAACTTTCTCTCCCTGCGGAGTCAGAGCCAGATATTTAGACTGCTTTCCTACAGGCAAGTAAATATAGATAAAACTCCCTTTGTACACATACCCTTTTGGTAATGATCATTACCTACCTGAATTTTCATCTTTGAAATTCTAAAGGGATTTAGCTCCATTCAGTAAAAATAGTTCCGTTCAGTAAACAATGTTCACATAGTTCATCTTATTAAGACTCCTCTGGACAGAAATCTAAGCCTAAACTGGATTAAAAAAAACAACTTCCACTTAAAGAGATTTGTTTCTAAAGGCAGCCAGAATGACAAGAGTCATGTGAAAGAATGCTGAAAGCACTGTCTTTCCCTGAACCCAGAGTTTGTCTATTTTCTGAGTTACACATCTGTTCTGAATAATTTCTTCCAGTCTGTGTGCTCTTTTCCTATAGCAGCTCAAGAGGTGGTAATATTGATCTTGAATGGGGCAGTGCAGGGAGATTTAGATTCACTGGTAACTTAACTCCAGATGACCCTCTCACATAGGGTGGCCAGACAAGACACATGCTAGCCATTGCATGAGATTTACGTTGCCTTATTTAAATATTGATAAAGCAATCACTAGCCAACACACTTACTGATCTTTTAGAACAGAAACTGTCCCCAAAGCATGCATGAAACAAGAACATGTTAACTGAGCCCAATTTGTTCAAGGGATAATGTTCAAGGAAATCTAGCAATTTACACTTCTGGGGCAAAAATAGTTATTCTTTGAGTTGCTCTGTGTACCAGGCCATTTTTAGGTGTACCTGTTATCAACATCAGAGTCTTAGAGATGAGAACATAGTCCCAGAGAGAGAGGCTCCATTGCCCAGAGGCACACAGGTGATGACTAGCGGCTGAACCATGGTTCTTCGGCACCAATTCCTGGGCTGTATTTACCCCCACCAGGCTTATTAATCTTTCTTCCAGAGACTCATTAGCGACTTCTTGGACTTTGCAGATTTTGGGTTCATTTAGGTGTTCGTCTTTCTAGCAAGGAACCTGACTCCCTTAGCAAACTCATTTCAGGCCATTTCCCATCATGTCAAAAATGACTGTCCTTCGGGATGGAACTGTGTTGATGTACTTACTAATCACCACCACCGCCACCCCTCTCAGTTTGCACATCTTGGCTGCATTCAGCCTCTCAGGACAGAAGAAGTCCTTCTGAGGTTGCATCATTGCTCCAAGAGCAGGGCTGGAAATTATGCAGGGCATGTGCCATCGTCAGCCAAGGAAGACACAGCTAATGCATCATGTGTCGTAGCCTGGCCTTCAGGGTTCAGGGTTGGCCTCGAATTCCTCTCAATCTGGCACTCCAGGCAAACCAGTTCATTAAAATTGGCAAGTGAGATGAAATTCACTTGCCATTACCAATCTAAGAAAACCTCCTTTAAACTTACTGGATGCAGAAAGCTTTCTTAATTAGTAAAATGCCTGAAATACCAAAAGTTATCCCAAAGTAGTAACTTCCAAGTATCCACATCTGGAATTCAAATTGTCCTATGTAAATCAAAATGTAACCCATAATCAGGAAGCATTTGTAATTAAATCAGAGCACTGGCCAGAACGACATTGATGTTTACTTTAAAGGTAATCATAGAAGAAGCACCTGATGTCTCTGGGTCTCCAAATTCCTTGTCTGCTTTTACTGGGCTTTGAGTGTATGGTATATGAAATACAATTTCAAATCAACCAATCAAAGGAGCTGTAAAAAAATCATCTGATTAGCAACCCAGAGGGGTTTAATTTTCTCTTCTTGTTCTCACAGATCCTTTTTTATGTTATCCATTCATGGAACAAGTACTTCCTGAGTGCCAGTTCTGCGAGCCAGTGCTGGGTGTTGGGGACACTGACCAGACCGTGGCCGAGGGGATCTCAGAGTCGTGTTCCCTGGGCAGCAGCCCCACCTGTAGTCAGCTCAGTCGAGGGGTGGGCTGGGGGCTGGGGGTGGGAAGAAAGCCTACCCACCTCCAATCTTGCTTCGAGCCGCTACTCCAAATAGCTCCGAAAGCTTCCCCATACCTCTTTTAAACCTCATGGAGCATTTACAGCTATCTCAAGGGAAAAGATTTCTCCCCTGAGCATTACTGACATCACAAGGGGAAAAAAAAAAATTAAGAACCTAAGCACAAATACGGTCTTTCACGTATTGGGAAAAGCAGCTTTGCTTCACGGAGAGCTCCAATGTATTTCCTTGAAAGAATTCTTCACTACACACTGAGGGGGGCAGACCCATATCCACCTTTTGGGAGAATCTTTCCTCTCCCTAATGTCTCCGTTTTATTTTAAAGAGAAAGAAATGAACTTAGGGGAAATGGGCATAGATGTTAAAGGTAGAAAGAAGTTAGAGAAATAAATACTATAAATTCGTTCCCACAGGTGGAATGTGAATTTTTCTCTTGGGTTCTCCCCGTGGATTTGAGCAGTTTTGTCACCTGGATATTTGAAATATTCAATATTCAAGCTGTAAGTTTTCTTCTACATTTACATTCTGTTAGAATGTGATCCCCACTGAAATGCAGACTCCACACGGGCAAGAGTGATCTCCAACCCAAGCTCCCGGCACACCACCTGGCACGCGGTAGACCCTTGATAATAATTAAGGAATGAATAAGCCGACCGCTGATCCGGAAACGAGGGCATTACAGTTCCTAGAGTCTACTTTCTCTTTTCATCATCTCCATTTTACCTTTGTATCCGATTTTCAACTGCATTGCACCCGTGCTCTTCCTAAAACATTGCGTGTGTGACGATTTTTATGGCTATCACTGAGCTTGGGAAATTTCCTCCTTGTTGACATATTCTAGTGCTTCGATCTGGGGGTGGCGAAGAAAACTTATCTGAAAAACAACCCTGAAAATAAATTTCAACATGTTGGTTTTACATTTCAGGCCTACCATGAATAAAACTGAGTTTCCACAATGTCATCTAATCTGGGAGAGTATGATGAAACAAGGCATTTTGACCAAACTCTGGCTCTTGCCCTAAAAGCGAGTGGATGCTGGCCACCCATCTCCCAACACAGTGACCCTCAGAGCAAAAAGTTACTGTGGAGTGGATGGTCCCTAACCTCTGGGCCACTTCATCCATTTGCACTCAGGGCCTCTGTGGGCGAAAGGGACCGTGTGGACATCTGGTACTATTTTCCCATGAGCATGCTAGCTTCGTTAGGTAACAGCACCTAGATTTTTCTTTGACTATGCAGAACCCATTGAAAGCAGTCTTGGTAGACTTGTCAGTCACAGCCCCACCTAGCCCCGATGTGGTCACGTGACTCGAGCAAGCCCAATTAGATGACCTCTTTAACATTTGACGCGTGAACTGAAAAAAAACCACGAGGACTGGAAAAGGTGAAGCGTAACCATTCCAATAGCGCCCCCTAACGTTCATTGGCTCCCGATGCCTAGATTCCAAGGCTGGTCTAGATTCCTCCCCCTCAAGCTATCTGGTATCTTTGCATTACATCCCCTGTTGTTTTTGTTTGGCTTTTTACTTAAATTGGCCAGAATCAGCTGTTCTGTTGCTTGCAACCGGAATCTCCGGCCCAGCCTGGAACGAAGTCCCCTACCCCTTTGGGTTCAAAGGTGCTTAAACTTTTCTGTTAGCCTGGAGTTAAAATAGGGGATCGTTAAGCCTACTGTGGGCCCACTGGCCCAGAGAGAAATGGAACAGGGATGTTTGTAACTGCTGCAGAAGGAATTTCCTTAGATGGTAAGGATGAACTTTTCAGAGCTGACACGACTCCACTCTGAGCCCAATGATAAATGATAGTGAATCCAGAAATTAAGGTTCTCCCCACTGCAGACTTCGCACTCCATGAAAAAGGCTAAGATCTCCACTTCTAAGGGGACCTCTATGAGATGGAGGAGGAAGCTATGTCCACTCACTGGCCCTGCACATGTGCCCTGTGTCCCGAGTACTTGCTGACTCAGTGGTACAACAAAGACAGGACAGTTTTAAACAAGCCTAAGTCATCCTTCTCTCCAGGATCCAGGTTCAGCCCACTTTTTATGGCCTGGCCCAGCTCTGGCATGACTCTGATCAGGGCGGCAGAGATGAGAAATTAGGCAACAAGATGCCAAAGAGGAAGTGCCATGAAAATAGGAAGAGCCATGTATGCTGACCTCTGTACCCAGGACTCGCGTAGAAGGAGCCCTTCAGTGGTGGTCCAAGGGGCAGCCAGAACCAGAACCTGCCCCTGCATCCGTCTTTCCTAGTGGTGGACTGGCGGGATGAGAGAATCTAGACAGCTATAACCCTGGGTCCTACCGGTCTAGCAAAGAGCACTGCTGGCCAGATGTAACCCAGAGGGAAAGGGTGTGCCCCCTGGAGAAGTCTTTGAGGTCTGGGCTGGGGTCTGCAGTGGCAGCAGCTGCAATAACAAAGGCCAATAGGGGCAGCATCTCAGCTCGGGCCATAGCTCTTCCAGCTGCAGATCAACGTGTCAAATGTTGGTTTTGGCAGGAGCAGTAGGAGGAAGACTGTCCTAAAGAGCAGGTGCCTGTGGCCACTCAGGTGTCTCTCTTCCAATTGCACAGGTTTCATTAGAGGATGCCAGGTTTCTGTTTCTGAAAGGAGCAGCAGATTCTGGAGCAAGGAGCATCCTGTATGGTGGCTGGGGAGCCGTAAGCCTCTGAAAGGCGCACCCAAATTCCACACCTGAGGTTAGAGTCGTCTGCATAACCCTGGAGAGGGTGCTCCTAGAGGAAGAAATCCTAGATAGAACAAAAGGAAGAGCAACAGATACGAGGGGAAGGTGATCAGCCTTTTGGACACACCGCTGAGTACGCATGGTCTGCCAAATGTAGAGGCCAAGTGCAATATAACAAGTCACGCGAAATACAAATTTGGTCATTCATACAACCAAATCTATATTTCCCAGGTATATTTGGTCTTCATCCATAGTTCCTGAAAACACCGCAGTGTCTTAAGGGTCAAATGGGTGTCTTGCCATGTTAATGAGACACTTTTGAACCACCACCCAAGGGTGGGCGCTGGAGGCTGAATCAGCCAATGGCCGATAATTTAGTCATTAGTGACTATGGAATGAAGTCCTCACAAAAACCCCTGAGAAGAGCTTATTGCTCTGTGCTCTCTTGGGTCCTGTTTCGCGGTCAGAGAGAGCTTCTAAGCTTGGGGAACCAGAACGTGCCCACGTGCCCCCGAGCCAGGCCCCAAGCTCCACGAGGAGAGAAGCTCCTTTATTTGGGACCTTGCCTTGTATATCTCTTCATCTGGCTGTTAACTTGTATCCTTTACAGTATCCTTTATTAAATGATAAACTTGTTTCCCTGAGTTCTGAGAGCTGCTCTAGCAAAATAATTGAACCTAACGAGGAGGTGGTGGGAACCTCCAAATCTGTAGCCCGTAGGTCAGAAGCACCCCCGGCGTGTGGAGTGGGGGGTGGAGGGCAGTCCTGGAGGATGGAGCCCTTAACCTGGGGAATCTGGTGCTGTCTCCGGGCAGACAGCATCAGAATTGAGTTGAGTTCTCAGACACCTGGCTGGTGTTTGAGAATAGCTTGGTGTTCATCTGTGTGGGAACCCCCCCCACCCCGCCCCACATACTTACACACACTGGAATCGGGTCTGGGAGCCCAAATTAAGTTTTACTACTATTACTGCCGGGTATAATACTGTTATATATATAGGGAAAAAAAGACACCACAACATCAAGACACCTATTTGGAAGTTGCTTAATAGGTTGGCATTCGAGAGGAATGTTAGAGCTGAAGACGGGGGGTGGGGGGGGGTGGGGGGGGTAGAAGCCATGGGACTGGATGGTGTGGCTTGTAGAGAAGGCATTGGGGGACAAAGTAAAAAGGTTAAGGAAGGAAACCTGAGCAATAGCAAAATTTAAGAGATGATAAGAAGAAAAGGGTCCCCAAAAAGGAGATAGATAAAAAAGATCAAGGATCTGGATTTCTCAATCTCAGCATGTTTGGCACTGGGGCCCAAAAGTTTTTGTCCTGTGCATTTATTTCATAATATATCTCTACCCATTAGTTGATCCAAAACCACAGATCAAAGATGTAGGAGGAAAGCTATTGTTACATCACAGAAGCCAAAGGCTTAGGAAGTAATTAATGATGATAAGTGCCTAAGAGAAACTGAGTAGAATGAGGACAGGGAGGGTGCAGGGTTTGGCCCCTGGAAAGTCACTGGTGAGCTACTTTAGAGAGCCCTTTCAGTGGCATGATTGACAGCCACTAACCCAATGTCCATCCATACAACAAATAAATAGTAAAGGGAATTCAAGAGTTAAAAGGGTGTTTTATTGAGCAGGGTGACACTTTTAAGGTTTCTTCCAACCCTGACATTGTGTGAAGCCAAATGACCTCCAATGAAGATCTTTCAGGAGCCCTCCAGCCCTGATCTTCCTGTGGCTACCCACTCTGTTTACATGTGAAGCCAGCCACGGCTCTGCTTGCCCTTTACGTGTCGTATGAAATAAAAATCCACAGAGCTACCAATTGCTGTGTGGTCTGGACCCAATACACAATGAAAACTAAAATGTGGTTTTCTTTATGTCAGCACATAACCAAGTTAAGCAATGAAATTTGTCAGACTGTAAAGGCTAACTGTGGTTTAGAGAGAGGCTGAGCTTCTAAGTGAATCTGAAAGTGTCACGTTTAAGGTTGGTCTGAAAAGAAAGGAGTGGGGTTCACGTCCCTCAGGGCTTTCTGGAGGCATTTGTGCATCGGCCATCCACTCCAGACTTCCTCGCAGAGGCTGGCTCTGATGAGGAGAGTCCTGCTCACTGATCAAAGCAGTGGGGGCTGGCATGCCCTAAGAGTGCCATGGGCAGCCCACCTGGCAAATAGCCTCCCAATTGCCTGCACTCTTCTCTGGTTTTCAAACAATCAAACTAACTTCTGAGTGAATGAAAACCAGATTCAAAGCAAAGATCAGGTTTTCCAACTAAGTCACAAAGAAAGCATAGCAGAGATTTTTTTTTTTTTTTTTTTTTTGCTGAATTGAGAAATAAGACATGAGAGTTTTTAGTTCTGGTAAAACAAAACAAAATGTAGCCAACTTCTTGGCACTCAGTATCCACACCAGTAAAATAGGGGGTTTGAACTAGATGGTCAGAAGGTAAGATGCCTTCTGCTTCTTTGCTGGAATAGGGTGTTTAGGGCATGTGTTTCCACTGTTGGGGTTTGTGGGTAAAATTGTAATATTTCCAGAATATCTTGCCTGGCTTCAATACATCTGCATATCAACAGGTGCTCAAGGGTGGAGAGAAGTATGGCTTTAGTGCATTTTCATCATTCCTCAGGGGTGGAGAGGAGTTCATCTCCATATCAGTGGGTAATTACCTGGGCAACACAGGGCTTATCTGTACCTGAGAGGTTTTGCTTCTGCTGGAGCAGGAAAGAGAGATGGCCCAGGTCTGCAGTTTGTAAGCAATAAATGGATTTTAAACTTTATTTCTCCCTTTGACTGATTTTGGGGTTTTTAGAGGTATTTTGCCCTGGGATTTCATTTCCCTGGACTTACAGGGTTCTTTTACACTTTATAGTTAAGGTATGGCTTGTTTAATTGGCTGTCTTCCCACCAGACTGTCCGTCCCTCCACAGCCACCTTGCAAGGTGCCCCAGTAGTACCTTGCAAGGCTTGAAAAGTATCTACTGGGGCAATGAATAACAAATACCAGCTCCAAATGCCTCTCAGAGGCAGCTCTAGGAGAAGTTATAAATATTTAAAAAGTGAGCCAAGATCAGATCCTCTCTCTTAATTTGCTTCTTTAAGTTTTTATTAAAGCCCAGTGATGGCATATAATAAATGATAACATCCAAAAATATTTCCGGCACCTCTGACATGGATACCACGACCGTCCTGTCTTGTGAATTCCAGACACACCAAAATTGGAAGCTGTATCTCAAGTCAACTATTTTGAAAAAAAAATCCAACACTACTAATCCAGTTATTTATGAATCTGGCCTGCCCTGAAGAGTTTAATTTGCCTGGGATGCTTGGAGGATGAACAAACAGACTGTGTGGTCAGAACAACAAAAATAAAATGTCTTCAGAGAAAATATTTTACTTGGAAATTTTCCTATAGGATCAATCCCTAGGACTGGGATTTCTAGACACTGAGAATCTTTGTAAGTTCCCCAATTTACCACCGAGGATTGCTACTTGGCCTCCCTTAACAAAATTTCCTTGGTCTGGGTTAGCAGGAAGAATAATCTTTTGGAGGGTGGAGGAAAAAAAAAGAGAAGAAGGGAGAAGAGAAAAAAGTCAAAACCAACCAACATCAAGGTTTGTTGAAAAGCCAAAGGAATATGTGGCTGCTACTTTGGGGAAGGCACTCGTCCCTGTCTCCTGTCCCAACCAGGTGGGTAGAAATAGGACAGGCGAACATTCACATAGAAATATTGTGTGGGGAGAATTAACAAGAGGTGAGGATTGATGAGTCCCTGCTGCTCTGAGGAGTCCACCCTGAAATAAAGGCAGTGAGTTTTGTGATCAAACAGACTCGGGTTTAAATCTCGTATGAGCCACGGCCTGGCTCTTGGCAAATTCCTCAAACTCCCTAAGCCTCCATTTACTCACCTAGGGAATAAATACTATCATGCCCTTGAGGTGGCATCATGAAGTGGACTGAATGACATAAGGCACGTACAACACTTAGCCCAGGGCCCGGTTCCTAGCCAACGTCCAGTAAACATTACCCATTATTGTAACATCACTGTCACGATCCCAGCGTCAAATTGGGTGACTAAGGGGTACTCCTGACAGACTCCAAGATGAAGGGGGAACTGTGGTAGTGAATAAGAAAAGTGTCCAAACCCTGGGGAGATTTTATTCTTAGATATTAGTTACCCGGCTTTACTAGGAAGTTAATTAAAAATATTTTTCATGGAGGGATTGTCAGCAAAATGGCAGAGTAAGGCAGCTCCAAATGCCAGTCTCCCCCCAGAAACACCAAAAATGAGCAGAAACTGTCAGAACCAACTTTGTCAGAGCTCTGAAAAACAGTCAAAGGGTCACGGCAACCTAGCAAATACTCAATCAAGAAAAAAGCAACATTAAAAGGGTGGGTGTTTTTACTTGCTCTTGCCCCACTCCCTCCCCTACTCCTTATGAATTGTGAGGATGGCAGCTAATGTTCCCGGTGTGGGATCCTGGTCCTTGGCCCTGGAGGAAGCACAGCACCTCTTATTAGCAAGTTATTGCGTTTGTCTGTTCTAACCTGTCTAGGACTTCCCTGAAAGACTGGGGGCGCGAGGAGGGCCTTAGCGCAGAGCCGGGCTGCAGAGACACACAGAGGGTGTTTTTGTTCTTTTTTTTCTTTTCTTTCTTTTTTTCCTTTTTTTCTCTTTTTCTGGCTCCTGTTCAAGGAAATCTATCAAAACACTAGATGAACAGAAGCTAAAGGAACAGAGACTGCAGCGAGCATATACAACAAGGAGTGCAGCGGACCCTTGAACAACGCAGGGTTAGGGTCACGGACCCCATGTGCAGCTGAAAATCCTCATATAACTTTTTTTATTAAGGTATCATTGCTATACACTCTTATGAAGGTTTCACAAGAAAAACAATGTGGTTATTACATTCACCCTTATTATCAAGTCCCCTCCCCATTGTAGTCACTGTCCATCAGGGTAGTAAGATGCCACAGAGTCACTACTTGTCTTCTTTGTGCTACACTGTCTTCCCCTTGACCCCACACACACCATGAGCCCCAATCATGATACCCCACAATCCCCTTCTCCCTCCCTCCCCACCTGCCCTCCGCCACCCCTCCCCTTTGGTAACCACTAGTCCCTTCTTGGATTCTGTGAGTCTGCTGCTGTTTTGTTCCCTCAGTTTTGCTTCGTTGTTGTACTCCACAAATGAGAGAAATCATTTGGTATTTGTCTTTCTCTGCCTGACTTATTTCACTGAGCATAACTTCTAGCTCCATCCATGTTGTTGCAAATGGTGGGATTTGTTTCTTTCTTAGTATTCCATTGTGTATATATACCACATCTTCTTAATCCATTCATCTACTGGTGGACACTTAGGTTGCTTCCACATATTGGCTATTATAAATAGTGCTGCAATAAACACAGGGGTGCATATGTCTTTTTGAATCTGAGTTGTTTTCTTTGGGTAAATTACTAGGACTGGAATTCCCAGGTCAAATGGTATTTCTATTTTAGTTTTTTGAGGGACCTCCATATTGCTTTCCACAATGGTTGAACTAGTTTACATTCCCACCAGCAGTGTAGGAGGGTTCCCCTTTCTCCGCATCCTTGCCAACATTTGTTGTTCCTAGTCTTTTCTATGTTGGCCATCCTAACTGGTGTAAGGCGATATCTCATTGTGGTTTTAATTTGCATTTCCCTGATAATTAGCGATGTGGAGCATCTATTCATGTGCTTGATGACTACCTGAATTCCTTCTTTGGAGAAGTGTCTGTTCATATCCTCTGCCCATTTTTTAATAGGGTTATTTGCTTTTTAGGTGGTCAGGTGTATGAGTTCTTTGTATATTTTGGATGTTAACCCCTTGTTGGATATGTCATTTACAAATATATTTTCCCATATTGTAGGATGCCTTTTTGTTCTGCTGATGGTGTCCTTTGCTGTGCAGAAGCTTTTTAGCATGATGTAGTCCCATTTGTTCATTTTTTATTTTGTTTCCCTTGCCTGAAGAGATGCACTCAGGAAAAATTTGCCCATGTTTATATTCAAGAGATTTTTTTTTTTAAGGTTAGACAATTTATTGAGAGCCACCCCTCGCCACCCTCGCTGTGTTTAGGTCACTTTTTCCGCCTGTAAATCTTCTGTACTAGCCCCAGGAAGATGGATGGGGGCAGAGGTGCAGCGTGCTGCTCGATGAGACCCATAAGGTGGGTGTAACTGTCCTCCTCGTACTGCATGAACACAGCCGGCAGATTCAGCTCCTCATACAGCGCCTTCACCCGGGCCACCTTCTCGGCCTCCTTCTGCCCATAATTCTCCTGCAGGAAAAGCTCCATCAAGTTCGGGTAATAAGGCTGCTCCCCACAGTGGAGCTTCAGCAGGTGGAAGACACATGCTTCCAGAAGCAAAGCATCATTGATGGCATCCAAACCAATGCCAGGCTTCTGATACCAGCAGATCTGCCCCCGTCGGGTGAGCAATGAATCCATGATGTTGTCTGTCATCAGGAAGAAAGCTTGGAGCAGTTCCACACACCAGCCCACAGTCAGGGCCCGCTGGAGACTATCAGCATCCTGCTTCTTTGGCTCCACCAGCTCCTGGAATGCTATCAACACTGTCACCCCGCGCTGATACTTGCCTCCAATGGCATTGTACTCCAGGACCTCCTTGAGCCGGGTAATAGCATCTCCTATCTCTGGGTGCCCCATGTCATCCTCAGTCAGCACCTTGACAATCTGGGAGAAGTGCTGGATGAAATTCTGCTTTTCTTGGGCATAAACGTCCAATTTCTGGTCTCCACTCATTCTGAGGAGGGAGTAAGGTGCTCTGTTCCTGAATGCGGGTTCTCGGTCTATTCAAGAGATTTTTGCCTATGTTTTCTTCTAAGAGTTTTATGGTTTCATGACTTACATTCAGGTCTTTGATCCATTTTGAGTTTACTCTTGTGTATGGGGTTAGATTATAATCCAGTTTCATTCTCTTGCATGTAGCTATCCAGTTTTGCCAACACCAGTTGTTGAAGAGACTGTCATTTCCCCATTGTATATCCATGGCTCCTTTATCATATATTAATTGACCATATATGCTTGGGTTTATATCAGGGCTCTCTAGTCTGTTCCATTGGTCTATGGGTCTGTTCTTGTGCCAGTACCAAATTGTCTTGATTACCATGGCTTTGTAGTAGAGCTTGAAGTTGGGAGCGTAATCTCCCCCGCCCCAACTTTATTCTTCCTTCTCAGGACTGCTTTGGCTACTCAGGGTCTTTTGTGGTTCCATATGAATTTTAGAACTATTTTCTCTAGTTCATTGAAAAATGCTGTTGGTATTTTGAAAGGAATTGCATTGAATCTGTAGATTGCTTTAGGCAGGATGGCCATTCTGACAATGTTAATTCTTCCTACCCATGAGCATGGGATGAATTTCCATTTATTAGTGTCCTCAATTTCTCTCAAGAGTGTCTTATAGTTTTCAAGGTATAGGTCTTTCAGTTCCTTGGTTAGGTTTATTCCTAGGGATTTTATTCTTTTTGATGCAATTGTGAATGGAATTGTTTTCCTGATTTCTCTTTCTGCTAGTTCATCATTGGTGTATAGGAATGCAATAAATTTCTGTGTATTAATTTTCTATCCTGCAACTTTGCTGAATTCAGATATTATATCTAGTAGTTTTGGAGTGGATTCTCTAGGCTTTTTTATGTACAGTATCATGTCATCTGCAAACAGGGACAGTTTAACTTCTTCCTTGCCAATCTGGATGCCTTTTATTTCTTTGTGTTGTCTGATTGCCGTGGCTAGGACCTCCAGAACTATGTTGAATAAAAGCAGGGAGAGTGGGCACCCTTGTCTTGTTCCCAATCTTAGAGGAAAAGCTTTCAGCTTCTCATTGTTAAGTATGATGTTGGCTGTGGGTTTGTCATATATGGCCTTTATTATGTTGAGGTACTTGCGCCCTATACCCATTTTGTTGAGAGTTTTTATCATGAATGTTTGTTGAATTTTGTTGAATGCTTTTTCAGCATCTATGGAGATGATCATGTAGTTTTTGTCCTTCTTTTTGTTGATGTGGTGGATGATGTTGATGGATTTTCGAATGTTGTACCATCCTTGCATCCCTGGAATAAATCCCACTTGCTCATGATGGATGATCTTTTTGATGTATTTTTGAATTCGATTTGCTAGTATTTTGTTGAGTATTTTTGCATCTGTGTTCATCAGGGGTATTGGTCTGTAATTTTCTTTTTTGTGGTGTCATTGCCTGGTTTTGGTATTAGAGTTATGCTGGCCTCATAGAATGAGTTTTGGAGTATTCCCTCCTCTTCTGCTTTTTGGAAAACTTTAAGGAGGATGGGTATTAGGTCTTCACTATATGTTTGATAAAATTCAGCAGTGAAGCCATCTTGTCCAGGCATTTTGTTCTTAGGTAGTCTTTTGATCACCATTTCAATTTCATTGCTAGTAATTGGTCTGTTCATATTTTCTGTTTCTTCCTGGGTCAGCTTGGAAGGTTGTATTTGTCTAGAAAGTTGTCCATTTCTTCTAGGTTATCCAGTTTGTTACCATATAATTTTTTTATAGTATTCTCTCATAATTCTTTGTATTTCTGTAGTGTCCATAGTGATTTTTTCTTTCTCATTTATGATTCTGTTTATGTGTGTAGACTCTTTTTTTTTCTTGATAAGTCTGGCTAGCAGTTTATCTATTTTGTTTATTTTCTCAAACAATCAGCTCCTGCTTTCATTGTTTCTATTGTTATATTCTTCTCGATTTTATTTATTTATCCTCTAATCTTTATTATGTCCCTCCTTCTACCAACTTTGGGCCTCATTTGTTCTTCTTTTTCTAGTTTCATTAATTGTGAGTTTAGGCTGTTCATATGGGATTGTTCTTCTTTTCTGAGGTAGGCCTGTATTGTAATATACTTCCCTCTTAGCATGGCCTTCGCTGTGTCCCACAGATTTTGCAGTGTTGAAGCATTGTTGTCATTTGACTCCATGTATTGCTTGATCTCTGTTTTTATTTGGTCATTGATCCATTGATTATTTAGGAGCATGTTATTAAGCTCCATGTGTTTTTGGGCTTTTTCATTTTCTTTGTGTAATTTATTTCTAGTTTCATACCTTTGTGGTCTGAGAAGCTGGTTGGTGCAATTTCAATCTTTTTTAATTTACTGAAGCTCCTTTTGTGGCCTAATATATGATCTGTTCTTGAAAATGTTCCATGTGCACTTGAGAAGAATGTATATCCTGTTGCTTTTGGATGGAGTGTTGTGTAGATGTCCCTTAGGTCCATCTGTTGTAATACATTGTTCAGTGCCTCTGTCTCCTTACTTATTTTGTCTGGTTGATCTGTCCTTTGGAGTGAGTGGTGTGTTGAGGTCTCCTAAAATGAATGCATTGCATTCTATTTTGCCCTTTAATTCTGTTAGTATTTGTTTCACATATGTAGGTGATCCTGTGTTGGGTGCATAGATATTTATAATAGTTATATCCTCTTGTTCGACTTCCCCCTTTATCATTATGTAATGTCCTTCTTTGTCTCATGTTACTTTCTTTGTTTTGCAATCTATTTTGTCTGATACAAGTACTGCAACTCCTGGTTTTTTCTCCCTATTACTTGCATGAAATATCTTTTTCCATCCCTTCACATTCAGTCTGTGTATGTCTTTGGGTTTGAAGTGAGTCTCTTGTAGGCAGCATATAGACAGGTCTTGTTTTTTATCCATTCAGTGACTCTACACCTTTTGATTGGTGCATTCAGACCATTTCCATTAGGGTGATTATTGATAGGTATGTACTTATTGCCATTGCAGGATTTAGATTCGTGGTTACCAAAGATTCAATGGTAATTCCCTTACTATCTAACGGTCTAATTTAACTCACTTGGGGAGGAGTTCTCTGTCTCACCTGTCATGCTGCCATCTTTAATCTCCAGACTCTCCCCTCATATAACTTCTGACTCCCCAAAACTTAACTATTAATAGCCTACTGTTGACTGAAAGCCTTACTGATAAATAGTTGATTAACACCATTTTGTATGTTACATATATTATATACTGTATTCTTACAATAAAGTCAGCTAATGAGAAGAAAATGCTTTTTCAAACTGTCAAAAGTCTCCAAAACATTTTCCAATGTATTTTTTTAAAAAGAATTTGCATATAAGTGGAGTAATGCAGTTCAGAAAATTCTTGGAAGAAACATAGGAGTAAATAATTATGACCTTCAATTTATCAATGAATTCTTAGGTATGACAACAAAAATACAAGGAAGAAAAGAAAGAAATAGATAGGTTGAACTTCATCAAAATTAAAAACTTTTGTGCATCAAAGGCATTATTTTAAAAAGTGAGAAGACAACCTACAGAATGGGATAAAATATTTGCAAATCTGATAAGGGTTCAATATCCAGGATATATAAAGAACTATTGCAGGCCCCAAAACAAACAAACAAACCCAATTTAAAAACAGGATTTGAATAGATATTTCCCCAAAGATAACATAGATATGACCAACAACCACATGAAAAGGTCATCGACACCCGTGGTCATTTCAGAAATATGAATCAAAATCCCAGTGAGATACATTTCACACCCATGAGGTTGGCTGTAACTAAAAAAAGAAAGAACATTTTGGATGTGAGGACATGGAGACACTGGACCATTTGTACATTGCTGGTAGAAATGTAAAGTGGTACAGCCATTGTGTAAAACAATTTGGTGATTCCTCAAAAAGTTAAACATAGAATTAGCAGATGACCCAGCAACACTACTGCAAGGTGGAAAAATGGAAAACAGCTGTTTGAACAAGTATATGTACATTCATGTTCATAGCAGTGTTATTCACAATAGCCATAAGCTAGACACAGTCCAAATGACTATCAATAAATGAAGGGCTAGCCCAAGTATGTTACATACATACAGTGGAATATTATTTAGCCATAAAAAGGAAAGAGAGATGGGCATATACTGCAATATGGAAGAGCCTTGAAAACATGCTAAGTGAAAGAAGCCAGATACAAAAGACAAATATCGTATGATTGATTCCATTTACATGAAATATCCAGAATAGATCTATATCCATAGAGAAAGAACAGAGGGGCTGGGGAAAGATGACAATGGGGAGAAATTCCTTAAGGGGTGAAAGGGTTTCACTATGGTGATGGAAATTGCTTATAACTACATAGAGCAGATGGTTGCATGACACTGATGTAATTAATGCCTGTGAATTGTTCATTTAAGACTGGTTGATTTTGTTATGTGAAATTCACCTCAATACATTTTTTTTTACGGCCAGCACCTAAAACATATGTTTCCAGTGAACGTGCTGTTTCAAAAAAACACTTTATTAAACAGTTATTTGAATGCATAAATTAATTCCAAATTAAATAATTCCTTCTGGAGAAAGGCCCAGAAAAAGAATGTAGAGCTGTGTATAACTCATTATTAACTTGCAAATGCTGCTGAATCCTTGCCTTACTTTTGCATAATGTGGTTCTGTCAAGTGTTTGGTGATGAGCAGTTCATTTGGAGCCATTTTTCCAAAAGAGAGGATGCAATTCATGAAATGATTTTCTGAGTATTTATAGTTAAATGCCAATCGTTGTTTTTCAGTTTATGGGAAGACTCCTTTCTGAAAGCCCCAGTGTGTGACTCGAATAGCTAAAGGAGCCTGAGGATTCTCCTTATCAAAGGTTTATCCTGCCCGCTCCTCAGATCCAATATTTTTTTAAGTTTATTTTGATATCATTAATCTACAATTACATGTGCAATATTATGGTGATTAAACTACCCCCTTCAGCAGGTCCCCCCACCAACCGCATTACAGTCACTGTCCATCAGCGTAGTGAGATGCTATAGAATCACTACTTGTCTTCCCTGAGTTGTACTGCCCTCCCCGTGCCCCCCCAACATTACATCTGCTAATCGTAATGTCCCTTTTCCCCCCTTGTCCCTCCCTTCCCACCCATCCTCCCCAGTCCCTTTCCCTTTGGTAACTATTAGCCCATTCTTGGGTTCTGTGAGTCTGCTGCTGTTTTGTTCCTTCAGTTTTTTTCTTTGTTCTTATACTCCACATATGAGTGAAATCATTTGATACTTGTCTTTTTCGGCTTGGCTTATTTCACTGAGCATAATACCCTCTAGCTCCATCCATGTTGTTGCAAATGGTAGGATTTGTTTTCTTCTTATGGCTGAATATTCCATTGTGTATATGTACCACATCTTCTTTATCCATTCATCTACTGATGGACACTTAGGTTGCTTCCATTTCTTGGCTATTGTAAATAGTGCTGCAATAAACATAGGGGTGCATCTGTCTTTTTCAAATTGGGCTGCTGCATTCTTAGGGTAAATTCCTAGGAGTGGAATTCCTGGGTCAAATGGTATTTCTATTTTGAGTTTTTTGAGGAACCTCCATACTGCTTTCCACAATGGTTGAACTAATTTGCAGTTCCACCAGCAGTGTAGGAGGGTTCCCTTTTCTCCACATCCTCGCCAACATTTGTTGTTGTTTGTGTTTTGGATGTTGGCCATCCTCACTGGTGTGAGGTGATATCTCATTGTGGTTTTAATCTGCATTTCTCTGATGATTAGCGATGTGGAGCATCTTTTCATGTGCCTGTTGGCCATCTGAATTTCTTCTTTGGAGAAGTGTCTATTCATGTCCTCTGCCCATTTCTTAATTGGATTATTTGCTTTCTGTTTGTTAAGGTGCATGAGTTCTTTATATATTTTGGATGTCAACCCTTTATCAGATACGTTTTTTATGAATATATTCTCCCATACTGTAGGATGTCTTTTTGTTCTACTGATGGTGTCCTTTGCTGTACAGAAGCTTTTCAGCTTGATATAGTCCCACTTGTTCATTTTTGCTTTTGTTTCCCTTGCCCGGGGAGATATGTTCATGAAGAAGTTGCTCATGTTTATGTCCAAGAGATTTTTGCCTATGTTTTTTTCTAAGAGTTTTATGGTTTCATGACTTACATTCAAGTCTTTGATCCACCTTGAGTTTACCTTTGTGTATGGGGCTAGACAGTAGTCCAGTTTCATTCTCTTACATGTAGCTGTCCAGTTTTTCCAACACTAGCTGCTGAAGAGGCCGTCATCGCCCCAATGTATATCCAAGACTCCTTTATCAAATATTAATTGACTGTATATGTTTGGGTTAATGTTTCGATTTTCTATTCTATTCTACTGGTCTGTGGGTCTGGTTTTGTGCCAATACCAAATTGTTTTGATTACTGTGGCTTTGTAGTAGAGCTTGAAGTCAGGGAGCATAATTCCCCCTGTTTTATTCCTCCTTCTCAGGATTGCTTTGGCTATTCGGGGTCTTTTGTGGTTCTATATGAATTTTAGAATTATTTGTTCCAGTTCATTGAAGAAAGCTGTTGGTAGTTTGATAGGGATTGCATTGAATCTGTAGATTGCTTTAGGTAGTATAGCCATTTTGACAATATTTATTCTTCCTAGCCAAGAGCATGGGATGCATTTCCATTTGTTAGTGTCCTCTTTAATTTCTCTTAGGAGTGTCTTGTAGTTTTCAGAGTACAGGTCTTTCACTTCCTTCGTTAGGTTTATTCCAAGGTATTTTATTCTTTTTGATGCAATTGTGAATGGAATTGTTTTTCTGATTTCTCTTTCTGTTAGTTCATCGTTAGTGTATAGGAAAGCAACAGATTCTGTGTGTTAATTTTGTAACCTGCAACTTTGCTGAATTCAGATATTAGTTCTAGTAGTTTTGGAGTGGAGTCTTTAGGGTTTTTTATGTACAATATCATGTCATCTGCAAATAGTGACAATTTGACTTCTTCTTTACCAGCCTGGATGCCTTGTATGACTTTGTTTTGTCTGATTGCCGTGGCTAGGACCTCCAGTACTATGTTGAATAACAGTGGAGAGAGTGGGCATCCCTGTCTTGTTCCAGATCGTAGATGAAAAGCTTTTAGCTTCTCACTGCTAAGTATGATGTTAGCTGTGGGTTTGTCATATATGGCCTTTATGATGTTGGGGTACTTGCCGTCTATACCCATTTTGTTGAGAGTTTTAATCATGAATGGATGCTGAATTTTGTCAAATGCTTTTTCAGCATCTATGGAGATGATCATGTGGTTTTTGTTCTTCTTTTTGTTGATTTGGTGGATGATGTTGATGGATTTTCGAATGTTGTACCATCCTTATATCCCTGGGATGAATCACACTTGGTCATGGTGTATGATCCTCTTGATGTATTTTTGAATTTGGTTTGCTAATATTTTGTTGAGTATTTTTGCATGCACATTCATCAGGGATATTGGTCTGTAGTTTCCTTTCTTGGTGAGATCTTTGCCAGGTTTTCGTATTAGAGTGATGCTGGCTTCATAGAATGAGTTTGGAAGTATTCCCTCCTCTTCTATTTTTTGAAAAACTTTAAGGAGAATGGGTGTTATTTCTTCTCTATACGTCTGGTAGAATTCAGAGGTGAATCCATCTGGTCGGGGGGTTTTGTTCTTGGATAGTTTTTTGATTACCACTTCAATTTAGTTGCTGGTGATTGGTCTGTTTAGTTTTTCTGTTTCTTGTTTGGTCAGTTTTGGAAGGTTGTATTTTTCTAAGAAGTTGTCCATTTCTTCTAGGTTTTCCAGCTTGTTAGCATATAGATTCTCATAATATTCTCTTATAATTCTTTGTATTTCTGTGGGGTCCGTCGTGATTTTTCCTTTCTCATTTCTGATTCTGTTTATGTGTGTAGATTCTCTTTTTCTCTTAATGAGTCTGGCTAGGGGTTTATCTATTTTGTTTATTTTTTCAAAGAACCAGCTCTTGGTTTCATTGATTTTTTCTATTGTTTTATTCTTCTCACTTTTATTTATTTCTTCTCTGATCTTTATTATGTCCCTCCTTCTGGTGACTTTGGGTCTCATTTGTTCTTCTTTTTCCTATTTCAGTAATTGTGTCTTTAGAGTATTCATTTGGGAATGTTCTTCTTTCTTTAGATAGGCCTGGATTGCAATATACTTTCCTCTTAGAACTGCCTTTGCTGCGTCCCACACAAGTTGTGGCTTTGTGTTGTTGTTGTCATTAGTCTCCATATACTCTTTGATTTCTGTTTTGATTTCGTCATTAACCCATTGATTAATTAGGAGAATGCTGTTAAGTCTCCATGTATTTGTGAGCCTTTTTGTTTTCTTTCTGAAATTTAATTCTAGTTTAATATCTTTATGATCTGAGAAGTTGGTTGGTAAAATTTCATTATTTTTGACTTTACTGAGGTTCTTTTTGTGGCCTAGTATGTGGTCTATTCTGGAAAATGTTCCATGTGCACTTGAGAAGAATGTGTATCCTGTTGCTTTTGGGTGTAGAGTTCTGTAGATGTCTGTTAGGTCCATCTGTTCTAGTGTGTTGTTCAGTGCCTCTGTGTCTTTACTTATTTTCTGTCTGGTTGATTTGTCCCTTGGAGTGAGTGGTGTGTTGAAGTCTCCTAAAATCAATGCATTGCTGTCTATTTCCTCCTTTAATTCTGTTAGTATTTGTTTCACAAATGCCGGCGCTCCTGTGTTGGGTGCATATATATTTATAATGGTTATATCTTCTTGTTGGACTGACCCCTTTATCATTATGTAATGTCCTTCTTTATCTCTTGCTACTTTCTTCATTTTGAAGTCTATTTCGTCTGATACAAGTACTGCAACACCTGCTTTTTTCTCCTTGTTGTTTGCATGAAATATCTTTTTCTATCCCTTCACTTTTAGTCTGTGTATATCTTTGCATTTGAGGTGCATTCCTTGTAGGCAGCATATAGATGGGTCTTGCTTTTTTATCCATTCTGTTACTCTGTGTCTTTTGATTGGTGCATTCAGTCCATTTACATTTAGGGTGATTATCATAGATATGTACTTATTGCCATTGCTGGCTTTAGATTCGTGGTTACCAAAGGTTCAGGGGTTGCTTCTTAACTATCTAACAATCTAACTTAACTTTCTTGTTGAGTTATTGTAAACACAGTCTGATGTTTCTTTATTTCTCTCCCTTCTTATTCTTCCTCCTCCATTCTTTATATACTAGGTGTTTTATTCTTTGCCTTTAGTTAGTATTTGGATGGTCTGTTTTCTTTGCTATGATTTTATTTTCTCTGGTGACAGCTTTTTAGCCTTAGGAGTGATTCCCTCTAGAGCAGTTCCTTTAAGATGTCCTGTAGAGGTGGTTTATTGGAGGCAAATTCTCTCAGCTTTTGCTTGTCTGGAAATTGTTTAATCCCTCCATCATATTTAAATGATAATCGTGCTGGATACAGTATTCTTGGTTCGAGGCCCTTCTGTTTCATTACATTAAATATATCATACCATTCTCTTCTGGCCTGTAACGTTTCTGTTGAGAAGTCTGATGATAGTCTGATGGGTTTTTCTTTGAAGGTGATCTTTTTTCTTTCTCTAGCTGCCTTTAGTACTCTGTCCTTATCTTTGATCTTTGCCATTTTAATTATTATGTGTCTTGGTGTTGTCTTACTGGGGTCCTTGTGTTAGGAGATCTGTGGGCTTCCATGGACTGCGAGACTATTTCCTTCCCAAGCATGGGGAAGTTTTCAGCAATTATTTCTTCAAAGACACTTTCTATCCCTTTTTCTCTCTCTTCTTCTTCTGGTACTCCTATAATGCGAATATTGTTCTGTTTGGATTGGTCACACAATTCTCTTAATATTCTTTCATTCCTAGCGATCCTTTTATCTCCCTCTGTCTCAGCTGCTCTGTATTCCTGTTCTCTGATTTCTGTTGCATTAACAGTCTCTTGCATCTCGTCCAGTCTGCTGCTAAGCCCATTGTTGGCTTGTCTCATTTCTGCATTGTCTTTCCTGACTTCCCTCACTTCCTCCCTCAGCTCTTGCATATTTCTCTGTAGATCCATCAGCATGGTTATGCCTTTTATTCTGAATTCTTTTTCTTCAAGATTCTGCATTTACATCCCTTCAGGTTCCCTCTCAGGTGTTTTCTGGGTCTGGTTGATTTTTGTCTGTACCATATTCCTCTGCCTTTTCATGTTGATAGGGGTGGTCGCTGGTAGGTGCCACGTATGTCAGCTGGGCTCTTTAAGACTGGAGTGGATTCTCTAAGTGTGCTGTAGGTGTCGCTGTTGCTCCACTATTCCACAGCCGCGGCTGCGCCGCTCTTTGTAGCTCTGGCCGGGGCGGGAACAAATGGGAGGCTGTTGTTTTCTGTATAATATTTTAGTGTGGCTGCTACCTTTTCTCTGTCACCAGCCAAGGGGTCCGAAGTTCCTCAGGACTCCCAGCCCGCTGGGCTGAGCCTGCTGGGGTGATGGTGTTCCCTCGCTGGGCCCCCGCCTCTCCAAGACCACTACAAACCGCGCACGCTTTTCTCCTGTCCTGGGGCACTGGCTGCATGGAGCCAGTGTGTTCCCGGCTCAAAACCTGCACCTTCTGCCTCTCAAATGTCCGATGCACTGCGCGATGTGTGTCAGTGCTCCTGGCGCAGACCACCGGGGCTGGTTATTTCACGGGCCTGCTCTTCCACTCCCTCCTGGCTCTGAATCCTCTCCTCCCAGCAGGGCACCGGGATGGTTGAGTGCTCGGGTGCCGCTGGGTCGCTGCTCCGTATCTTACCTGCCTCGCGGGGTGCCAAGTCCTCTCGGGTGTAGCTGCACGCTGTGCGCTTTACTGTGTATTCTGGTCTCTCTTTTTGGAATAGTTGTATTTGCTGTATTTTCGTAGATAAATATAATGTTGGGAGGAGATTTCTGCTGCCCTGCTCACGCCACCATCTTCCTGAAAGTCTCAGATCCAATATTTTTAGGCCCATGTGTGAGTGTGCGAGGGCTGCCATAACACAGTACCATAGCGGGGGTGCCCAAAGAGCTGAATGTATTTTCTCACAGTTCTGGAGGCTGGAAGCCCAAGACCAAGGTGTCGGCAGGTTTGGTTTTCCCTGAGGCTTCTCTCTTTGGACTGTGAGGGTGCCTTCTCCCCATATGCGCATGTGGTCCTTGCTCTGGGCAAGCACCTCCCTGATGTTTCTCCATGTGTCCAAATTTCCTCTTCTTTGTAAGGCTGTTGGTCATACTGGATTAGGGTCTGCCCTAACCACCTCATTTTAACTTATTCACCTCCTTAAAACCTTTATACACAAACAGAGTCCTATTTTGAGGTACTGGGAGTTAGGGCTTCAATGTATGATTTTGGGGGAGACACAATTCAGCCTGTAATAGGCAGTCTTCAAGTGACCCCCAAAATCTACAAAAATTTCAAAGTATAGTGCAAAATCAACCTCACCACTGGGAAAGACAGGCCGTTTCACAATGTTTTTCTCATTTTGCTTCAAAATAAATCTCATTAGCCAAGAAATAAAAATTATGTTCGACAGTATAAAAGTCCTTTTGCTTTCCAAGGGTCTTTTTCCTTTTCCTAGGCAGGACCTAGTTATCAGTGAAGTAATCCTAGTCAAGGTCTCAATAATTTTAATACCCTTTTTAAGTACATGGTGCATTGTGGATTAGATGAATATTAGAAGACCTAGAAACTTACTCCCATTGGGAAATACATCACTATTCTGAGCCTGATTTCCCTTTTGTAAGATAGGAATGATACCCATCTTGTCTATATCATTAGATGGTATTGGAAAGGCATAGAAATAATATATAACAATAGTAATTTTAATCTATGAAATGCAACATTAATACAAGGTGAAATTATTAATAATCCCATACAGCGTAAGAAATAAGAATGGTCCAATTAAATAAGATATTTGTGGCAGAAGCTTCTCAATTAATTTTCATGAGGTCTTTACTTTTTCAGCTCAGTTTTATTTCAGAATTATTGAATGAGTTTAGAAGGAGTAGTGAAATGCATGTAAATGCCATTGAGCGAGCTGGTCCTTCCATTAACTAAGAAAAGAATCTGAAGGTGGAGATTTAGGAAGGGAAGAAACTCAGCCAGATTCTAATTTTGCTTCCCTTCTATGTGTGCATTTCTTTTCCTTTTCTTTTAGCATAAATTTGTTTGAACTCAATCAGCACTCCTTTGTGAAGGAAATGTGCAAAATGAAGCGGATTTGAGAACTGGGCTAGTGCCTATAGCAACATAACATTCTAAGGAGTGGCAGTCCACATCAATCTGCGCCATCGATGGCAAAAAGAGGAGCTACATGCACGCCTGCAGAAAGGTGGCAATCAGCTTCAGTTCGTCTTGTGTAAATAAGGATTCTCTTCCTTTCAATGGAAGTTCAGAGCGTTTCATTTTTGTCTTTTGTACCTACATAAATGCTCACCAAGGAAGCATTAGGCATAGAGAATCCCCTCGCAATTCATAATTGCTTCATCTTTTCTCTCTTGTTGGTTACATGTTGTGAATACTGTAGGAAGGCCGAGTTGTTAACCCTAATGATTTCAATCGTGATTTATGTTTCAACTTTGCAAATGTCAGTCCCCTGATGTCTCTGTTTCTACACCTAACTTTGAAGGTTATAGGTAAGGTAAAGATACAGATATTAAAATTTTCAGTGATGAAGTAATTCCAATCTTACACAAACTCTTCCAGAGAATTAAAAAACAAAGAATAAGTCCCATGTCATTTTATAAGCTTAATATAACTTCGATATCAAAACGAAAATTATACAAGAAAAGAAAGTTACAGGCCAATGACACTCATGTACATCAAAACAAGAATCGTGAGCAAAATATTGGTTAACTAAATTATTCATGACCATCATGACTGAGCTGAGTTTGTCCAAGAAATGTAAGAGTGGGCTAACATTAGAAAAGCATGTTAGTGTACTTAATGACATTTATAGTTTAAAGGAGAAAAAACATCATATAATCAACTCAGTAGGTTCAAATTCTCATCAACCTTGGAATGAAAGTGAGCTTTCTTAATCTGCAAAAGATTAACTAAAAATGTCTATAGCAAATATCCTTCATAACAGCGAAATCTCAAGCATTCTTGTTAAAAACAAGAACAAGTCTGCCCACTATCAACACTATTTAGCATTATTCGAGATTATTCTTCCAGAAGAAAAAGATAAAAGATACTGAAATTGGATAGGAAAAGATCAAATTATGTTTATTTGAAAATTATATAACTGTTATAGAAATGCCCAAAGAATCTGCAAATTACCAAAATTAATAAAGTTATGATATAATTTATAAGATTAATAAACAAATGAGTAATAAACATTCAATACTGTTTTTTAAAAGATACTATTTACAGGTGCAAAACAACTCTCAACACACCATTTGCAAAGCCAAATATTGTGAGATATTCTAATGTAAATCTAGCAAACAATGTTCAAGACTTCTATGAAGAGCATTGTAAATTTTTTGAAAGACACTTAAAAATACATTACATGAACATTTAATTCCTGTTTGTGGATAAGAAGTCTCTATATCATAAAGATTTCAGTTCTTCCTACACAAACCTATAGATTCAATGCCATTGCAATCAAGGAACTTGACAAGCTATTATTAAAATATATAGAGAGAATTAAGAGATTAAGAATTTCTGTTAACAATACACCATAAAGAAAGTGAAAAGATAGGTCACAAACTGAGAGCAGATATGTGCAGTGCATATAAGCCACAAAGGATTAGTATTCAGAATGTAAGTATTCAATAAGAAAAAGATGATCCAATATAAAGACAAGCAAAGAAGAGAAACACAATCTAATCTAGATAGGAACAAAATATTAATGACTTTTCACAGAAGAGGATATATGAACAATTAATAAACACATAAAAAATGAAAAATCTAATTGATAATCAGGAAAATGCCAATTAAATCCAATGAGGTTATTATATATCTTCCAGCTGGGCAAAAATGAACACTTCTGAACCACCAAATGTTAGGATTTGGAACAACAGGAATGCTTCTGCAGTGCTGGTGGGAGTATACCTGGAAATAATTGAAAGAGCAATTTGGTTTTATCTGGTAAAACTGAGTCTGCATGACCAGCAACCGATATAAAATTATTTATAGCAGCAGCATTGTTTATGAGAGAAAAAGCAAAAATTAACAAACAAGCAAAAAAAAAATTGTGTTAAGTTGTTTTATTGTCCCCTAACGGGTGAACAGATTTTTTTAAATGTGGTGTATGCAGTAATTAAGTTCTATACTGCAAGGAAAGGGTGAGCACTGCTCACACATCGACGTGTACGAAATCTTAGAGACATGAGATTAAGTGAAAAAAGCAAGTCACGGAAGAATACTTAGAGCAAAACCCTTTATGAAAAGTGCCAGAACAAATCAGACTAAACCCTATACTGCTAATACTAGTCTGCTATGGCTGCCATCACAAACTACCACGGACTGGGTGGATGAAACAACAGAAATTGATTTTCTCACAGTTCTGAAGGCTAGGAGTCCAAGCTCAGCCTGTGAGCAGGGCTGGTTTCTCCTGAGGCTCCTCTCCTGGGCTTGAAGATGCCGTCTTCTCCCTGTGTCTTCACGTGGCCTTCCCTCTGCACATGTCAGTGTCCAAATTTCCTCTTCTTATAAGGACACCAGTCATATTGGATTAAGGCCCCCCCTAATAACCTCATCTTAACATAATTATGTCTTTAAAAACTCTCCAAATACAATCATACTCTAAGGTATTGGCCGTTAGATGTTGAACACATGGATTTGGGGGGAATGCAACTCAGCCCAAAACAGATACATATATAGGAGTCACGCTATAATGAAAAGCAAAAAAATAAAACAGATGACTAAAATCAAAGTAGTGGAGCTTCTTGGGAGCTTGGGGAGGGACGAGCCTGGGAAGGAAGACACAGGAGACCTCAGTGGTCTTTGTGACGCTCTACTTCTTATGGGAATACCCTGATGTTTATTTATGGTATCCACTACATATGTTCTTTGTGTGCTTGAGCATTTCATAACAATAAACTTATTTTAAACAGGAAAAATAGAAGATACAAATGCCAGGACGGTTTTTGGTTGAGTACATACTTTTTTATTTTTTTTAAGGAAGAAGTTTTATTTTATTTATTTATTTATTTATTTATTTTTATTTTGCTATTATTAATGTACAATTACATGAGCAACATTATGGTTACTAGACTCCACCTATTATCAAGTCCCCACCATATACCCCATTGCAGTCACTGTCCATCAGCGTAGAAGGATGAGAGAATCACTATTTGTCTTCTTTGTGTTGTACTGCCTTCCCCATATCCCCCCACCCCACCCCCACCCCTGCTACATTATGTGTGCTAATTGTAATGCCCCTTTTTCCCCCTTGTCCCTCCCTTCCCACCCATCGTCCCCAGTCCCTTTGCCTTTGGTAACTGTTAGTCCATTCTTGGGTTCTGTGAGTCTGCTGCTGTTGTGTTCCTTCAGTTTTTGCTTTGTTCTTATACTCCACACCTGAGTGAAATCATTTGGTACTTGTCTTTCTCCGCCTGGCTTATTTCACTGAGCATAATACCCTCTAGCTCCATCCATGTTGTTGCAAATGGTAGGATTTGTTTTCTTCTTATGGCTGAATAATTCCATTGTGTATATGTACCACATCTTCTTTATCCATTCATCTACTGACGGACACTTAGGTTGGTTCCATTTCTTGGCTATTGTAAATAGTGCTGCGATAAACAGAGGGGTGCATATGTCTTTTTCAAACTGGGCTGCTGCATTCTTAGGGTAAATTCCTAGGAGTGGGATTCCTGGGTCAAATGGTATTTCTATTTCCAGTTTTTTGAGGAAACTCCATACTGCTTTCCACAATGGTTGTACTAATTTACACTCCCACCAGCAGTGTAGGAGGGTTCCCCTTTCTCCACATCCTCACCAACATTTGTTGTTGTTTGTTGAGTACATACTTTTAAATTGGCAACCCAATCAATCTCAAAAATAAAGGGCACCGAATTCTTACACTCAGAAAAAACTAAATTTATCAAGAAGAGAGGAATCAGGACATTCATTTATGAAATGAAACTACTTTTGTTTTTGTTGCAATAAGATCAAACCAAATGGGCTCATGCAAACCCAAGGAAAGATAACCTCAGGGCTTTCCTGCTTTATAAGCTAAAGGTATTTATACCTCCAGAAAGGGACAGTAGATGAGGTGACAATTTTAGAGGCTCTTACTGACAGTGGAAACATCATTCAAGAATATTTGAACAAAGAATCTAAAAGGATAGAATTGGATATTTCTCCCCTTTGCTTCTCTTGAAGATACAGTATTTTGCACACTGGTACAAGAAGCAAAGAAATATTTAAAATATTTACAATACATTCAGCAGACATTTATACATGGTATGTACCAGGGACTCCATTTATTGAGCACCTACTATGCACCACGTACTACATGTTCAACCACAGTATACACACTTTTCTCCCATATTTTTCTCTGGTTCAACTGAATTTAATTAGCTCAAAAGCTTCTCTATAGAGGCAAAAAGCAGGTCAGTGGTTGCTTGGGGAAGGGAGGGAGTATGGATTGGATGTTATTTATTCTGAAATTGGATTATTTTTTTGAAATTGAATGGCTTGCCTAATCAACAACAAATTTGGCAGTCTAGTCATTTATATGTAATTACTCTTTCAGGTTATGGTAGTGTAAAAAAACCCATAAATTTTAGAGGGAACTTTTTGGAGTGACGATAGTGTTCTAAAGCTAGACGGTGGTGAGGAATGCCTTTTTGAATGGCTAGCCTCCAAATTCTATGAATGTTTTAAAAAGGCCCACTGTGATATTGAAATTTTGTACTACTACTAAAAATGATTATGCATACGAACTTTCATGTGAAACAGGTATTTTTGCATGGGAAATCTGTCTAAAGAACAATTACAAAATTTGATCAGTGTTGTCATGACTATTTTTGTTGTTATTTTTTTTGTGTGGTTGTTTTCACCGTATCTAGCTTAAAAGAGTGGTTTCCATTAATGTTGTCATGAAAACTTAGGTATTCAGCTCTCTGTAATAAGGAAGTCCGTGACACAGCTCTTCTGTGTTGCACTTGGAGACAGAACTGTCTAGATGGGTGCTACTCAAAGTGTGGTCTGAGGACAGCATTGCTAGGAAGCTTGTCAGATATAGACATTCTCCAGCTCAAAGTCAGAAATCACTTCATGACTATTTTATCTTATAGTTAGTAATATGTTGCTAGAGTTTACAAAGCTCAAGCAAAATAATTATGTGTATGATAAACATTTGATTTTATTTCGTAGGCAGGTTTTAAGATGTCATATTTAATTAATGATTACACACACAGATATGAAAACATCTCTCCTGGCTCTTGCAATTTATGCAAATTTCATATAATTATTCTCCCCAGAGAATAGTTCATTTAAAATAAAAATTTTAAGCTTGATTTAAATTTTGTCCTTATTGTGAATTATATAACATGGTCTTTATTATCCTACACAGAAAGCTACAGCCTGCTAAAATGACTTAATTTTTACTGTAAAATGTATATTCAACCTCTAGATATGTATCAGCTGAAATATGTAAAAGTTGTAATCATTTGTGCTTACACAAGGTGTGTGTTTACACACCTAAGAAAAGTAGGCGCCCTCATTAATATGCATTTTAATGTCCTTTCATTAATTGAAGGGTACCAATACAGCAAATTAGAACAGGGGGAGTCATCTATAAACCTGTGCATATGGCAAACTTTTTAGGTGCTGAGAGGAAAGAAGTCCCATTTTCAGAATGAGCTGCTATTAGGGTATAACACAGGCTCTCTCCAGTCACAGGTCCTTTGCCCATGCTGTCCTCATTGTGTCATGCTCTTTATTCATTCCTCATGTCTTAGGCTTGGCATCCCCTCCTATAGGAAGTCTTTCCTCAGTCCCCAAGTCAGATCAGACTCCTTTGTTATATATTCTCTTTAGAAATAAAGTTAGGTCATTCTTGCTGTGATTTGTCTAGTGTTCTAGAAAAATTCATGAAGCTTTCCAAAATATATACAAAATAAAATACAAAATTAAAACTATCACAGACATCTCTCCAATAGAATGAAAATTCCACATTGCTTGAATAGTTTCAAGTATCTTTCTAAAATGGCCCATTTTCAAATATTTCTAACATTGGGAGAAAAGCCCATTTGGTGAATCTTCTAGCTGAAGCGAGGAGTTCTCAGTTCTCTTGAGCCTTTCCTGGGGAAAGGTGGGTGGGCCTAAAGGGAAGACGGCTGTGTCCCCAGCAGGAAGGAGTAAACAAGGTCTGTCACTGATTTCTTTGGAAATTAGGAGAAAATGAGATGAACACTGGTGAGCAAAATGAGAGAGACGTGGAGTTTTAGGTTGAGGAGAAGAAAACAAAATCAGGGCCTAATGTTTTCAGTGTAGCTTGTTGGAGACAAATCAACTCCAAGCCTGGGAAGGAAACATGGCAGGTAATGGGTGTTTTTACCCGTTTTGTAGAAGAGGAGAGAGAGAGAGAATATTTATACCAGCGGTAACAATGAGAATGAAGCTTGACAATCCTTAAGAACAGTCATCTGTGATAATATCATGAGCATAGTGTCACGGTAACCCTAAATGCTAAATTCTATTATTATCTCTATTGTACAGGAAAAGAAACTGAGACTCATG
>JAVSCE010019228.1:0-83564 GCA_032199065.1 Smutsia gigantea
GTATTGCAATCAGGCCTATTTAAAGAAGGAAGAACATTTCCAAATGAATAGTCTAAAGACACAATTACTGAAATTGGAAAAAGAAGAACAAATGAGGCCCAAAGTCACCAGAAGGAGGGACATAATAAAGATTAGAGAAGAAATAAATAAAATTGAAAAGAATAAAACAATAGAAAAAATCAATGAAACCAAGAGCTGGTTCTTTGAAAAAATAAACAAAATAGATAAAACCCTAGCCAGACTCATTAAGAGAAAAAGAGAATCTACACACATAAACAGAATTAGAAATGAGAAAGGAAAAATAACGACAGATCCCACAGAAATACAAAGAATCATAAGAAAATATTATGAGAATCTATATGCTAACAAGCTGGAAAACATAGAAGAAATGGACAACTTCTTAGAAAAATACAACCTTCCAAGACTGACCAAGCAAGAAACAGAAAAACTAAACAGACCAATCACCAGCGACGAAATCGAATTGGTAATCAAAAAACTACCCAAGAACAAAACCCCTGGGCCTGATGGATTCACCTCTGAATTCTACCAGACATATAGAGAAGAAATAACACCGATTCTCCTTAAAGTTTTCCAAAAATAGAAGAGGAGGGAATACTTCCAAACTCATTCTATGAAGCCAGCATCACTCTAATACCAAAACCGGGCAAAGACCTCACCAAAAAAGAAAATTACAGACCAATATCCCTGATGAACGTAGATGCAAAAATACTCAACAAAATATTAGCAAATCGAATTCAAAAATACATCAAGAGGATCATACACCATGATCAAGTGGGATTCATCCCAGGGATGCAAGGATGGTACAACATTCGAAAATCCATCAACATCATCCACCACATCAACAAAAAGAAGAACAAAAACCACATGATCATCTCCATAGATGCTGAAAAAGCATTTGACAAAATTCAGCATCCATTCCTGATTAAAACTCTCAACAAAATGGGTATAGAGGGCAAGTACCTCAACATCATAAAGGCTATATATGACAAACCCACAGCTAACATCATACTTAACGGCGAGACGCTGAAAGCTTTTCATCTAAGATCTGGAACAAGACAAGGATGCCCACTCTCTCCACTGTTATTCAACATAGTACTGGAGGTCCTAGCCACAGCAATCAGACAAAACAAAGACATACAAGGCATCCAGATTGGTAAAGAAGAAGTCAAATTGTCACTATTTGCAGATGACATGATACTGTACATAAAAAACCCTAAAGATTCCATTCCAAAACTACTAGAAATAATATCTGAATTCAGCAAAGTTGCAGGATACAAAATTAACACACAGAAATCTGTTGCTTTCCTATACACTAATGATGAACTAACAGAAAGAGAAATCAGAAAAACAATTCCATTCACAATTGCATCAAAAAGAATAAAGTACCTAGGAATAAACCTAACGAAGGAAGTGAAAGACCTGTACTCTGAAAAGTACAAGACACTCCTAAGAGAAATTAAAGAGGACACTAACAAATGGCAAAGCATCCCATGCTCTTGGCTAGGAAGAATTAATATTGTCAAAATGGCTATACTACCTAAAGCAATCTACAGATTCAATGCAATCCCTATCAAACTACCAAAAGCTTTCTTCAATGAACTGGAACAAATAATTCTAAAATTCATATGGAACCACAGAAGACCCCGAATAGCCAAAGCAATCCTGAGACAGAGGAATCAAACAGGGGGAATTACACTCCCTGACTTCAAGCTCTACTACAAAGCCACAGTAATCAAGACAATTTGGTATTGGCACAAAAACAGACCCACAGACCAGTGGAACAGAATAGAAAATCCAAACATTAACCCAAACATATACAGTCAATTAATATTTGATAAAAGTGCCTTGGATATACAATGGGGAGATGACAGCCTCTTCAGCAGCTGGTGTTGGAAAAACTGGACAGCTACATGTAAGAGAATGAAACTGGACTACTGTCTAGCCCCATACACAAAGGTAAACTCAAGGTGGATCAAAGACTTGAATGTAAGTCATGAAACCATAAAACTCTTAGAAAAAAACATAGGCAAAAATCTCTTGGACATAAACATGAGCAACTTCTTCATGAACATATCTCCCCGGGCAAGGGAAACAAAAGCAAAAATGAACAAGTGGGACTATATCAAGCTGAAAAGCTTCTGTACAGCAAAGGACACCATCAGTAGAACAAAAGACATCCTACAGTATGGGAGAATATATTCATAAAAAACGTATCTGATAAAGGGTTGACATCCAAAATATATAAAGAACTCATGCACCTTAACAAACAGAAAGCAAATAATCCAATTAAGAAATGGGCAGAGGACATGAATAGACACTTCTCCAAAGAAGAAATTCAGATGGCCAACAGGCACATGAAAAGATGCTCCCCATCGCTAATCATCAGAGAAATGCAGATTAAAACCACAATGAGATATCACCTCACACCAGTGAGGATGGCCAACATCCAAAACACAAACAACAACAAATGTTGGCGAGGATGTGGAGAAAAGGGAACCCTCCTACACTGCTGGTGGGAATGCAAATTAGTTCAACCATTGTGGAAAGCAGTATGGAGGTTCCTCAAAAAACTCAAAATAGAAATACCATTTGACCCAGGAATTCCACTCCTAGGAATTTACCCTAAGAATGCAGCAGCCCAATTTGAAAAAGACAGATGCACCCCTATGTTTATCGCAGCACTATTTACAATAGCCAAGAAATGGAAGCAACCTAAGTGTCCATCAGTAGATGAATGGATAAAGAAGATGGTGGTACATATACACAATGGAATATTATTCAGCCATAAGAAGAAAACAAATCCTACCATTTGCAACAACATGGATGGAGCTAGAGGGTATTATGCTCAGTGAAATAAGCCAAGCCGAAAAAGACAAGTATCAAATGATTTCACTCATATGTGGAGTATAAGAACAAAGAAAAAAACTGAAGGAACAAAACAGCAGCAGACTCACAGAACCCAAGAACGGACTAATAGTTACCAAAGGGAAAGGGACTGGGGAAAATGGGCGGGAAGGGAGGGATAAGAGGGAAAAAGGGGCATTACGATTAGCAGATGTAATGTTGGGGGGGCACGGGGAGGGCAGTACAACTCAGAGAAGACAAGTAGTGATTCTATAGCATCTCACTACGCTGATGGACAGTGACTGTAATGGGGTTGGTGGGGGGGACCTGATGAAGGGGTAGTTTAATAATCGTAATATTGCACATGTAATTGTAAATTAATGATAATCAAATAAATTATATTTAAAAAAAAAAAAAAAAGAAGCAATGTGGAGAAAAGAGAGCAAGCTCTACGGAGAAAACTGCACATATGCCCTGGAACGAGGCTGAGAGATGAGGACGGGAGGAGCTCCAGGAACCCAGCAGGTCCAGGATGGCCTGCGGAGCACTCAGTCAGTGAAACTGAAAAGGCTTGGTTGATCTTCCCTTGAGGCAGATGCGTTTAGCACCGTTAAATGAATAAAATATAGCTCTTGTTTTTAAAGATATCTGAATTGAGATGGGATTTGCAGTTGGTCTGTAGCTTCTGGCTAGAAGAGAATCAGAACTAGAAAAGAGAAAAAGCTGTGTTCTATTCAGTCTGTCTGTGGCATTTGGAACCCGACAGACAGGTGGGTTTTTTTTTTCTTAATTATATCCAGCTAAATGCACACCATTTGGTGTACAGAACTAGAGTTGTTGACCTTTGCACCAGCGGCACAGTCAAGAACATTTTCTCCGGCTACCCCTTTGTAGTCAGACTTCCCCTGCTGGCAACCACCAGTCTCTGCTTTGTGTCCATAGTTGTGCCTTGCCCAGAAGGCCATATAAATGGGATCATACAATACATAACCTTTCAAGTCTGGCCTCTCTGTGGGCCATGTAGGCTTTGGCACAATCACTCAGTTCTCTCTTTGTGTAAATGAGAAATCATAGAAAGTGTGTCAGTGAGTGGGGGTGCTTTGTCCCAGTAAAACTACTGTAAGCACTGAAATTGCCATTTCAGATTATTTTCATATGTCATGAAATAGTATTCTTTTTTTGATTATTTTCAACTAAGTATAAGAACCATTCTTAGCTCCCAAGCTGAACAAAAACAGGTGGCAGGATGGATCTGGCCCTCAGGGCATAGCCAATTCCTGAAACCGTTAAGCCCCAGGCACATAGTTAAGTCCTGGAAAATGTAAGCAACTTTGATGACTGTATAAGGTTTATAAATCTCCCTTGCTAATTAGAATGGAGACAGTGTATATTACTCCAGCAGAGAGCTGTGTACCAGGGCCTCATCAAATTACCAGCCACTCCCTCCCTCCATTTCTATAGAATTACTGATAGATTGAGCAAGGGTGACCATTTGTCCCAAGTTGCCTGGGACATTTTCAGTTTACATCTGTTTTCCCTGCTTTGTGCCTAGTTAATGGTTATTTTCACATTCAAAGTTGTCTTGATGTCAGTGATGGTGTATGATCAACCCCAGAGTAAGCCCATCAGCGACATAGACGATGCTGTGAGGATCAGCCCCTAATCGGCACCATTGTGTGCCCGGGGCAGATGTAGGCAGCAGGGCTGTACTTTATACCAGCAGAATCTTTTGTATGATAACCTGTAAGACTCCTTTTTTCTGGTCTTGGTATCAGGCATGGTTGTGTTTCATCTACAAAATTTAAAACAATAACTTTCTGGACACTGTGAATTATTCAACCAAATGTTCATTTTCGTGATAACTTGTTAGAAAGCTCAGAATGGAATTAGTGATCTGAATATAAGATAGGACTTTATAATGGTTCCTGATTCTATTTTATGTATCCTATATCCCTACTTTTACTTTTTAAAATTTCCTAGATCTTTCTAGTATATTGTCATGCATTCATTTATCTACCTTTCTGAGCCATGCAGAAATTTTTTCGTAAACAAGTCAAGGCTTTACAAATTTAATGAACTTTATCTTCTAGAAAATTTTCTTTATAAATATGAAATTAAAAGATTCCTTATTTCTCATAGTGAGTGTGCATATGGGACATTCATAAGGAATCAAAGTTATATTTTTTTTACTGGCTTAATTATTTTAATAGTGTAGTAGGATGGTTCCATATCATCTCCTCCCTGATAGACTCAAATACCTCAAATTTGAATAGTGGATTTTTTAGTTGTAGGGTTATAAGGGAAGTGTAGTCTTGTTGAACCTGGTTGAGGTAAATGATACTCTGTTATTCCTGTTTTACTGATGACAATACTGAGTATCAGAGAAATGAGGTAATTTGCTTTAGGCATGTAGTTGATGATAAAGTATAAACACGAGCCTTGGCCGCTTAATTATAAATCAAATGTTGATATCTCTGCTTATCTGACTTCTAAAACTGTTTCTTAATGGAAAGTGATTTTCTGAAAACCGTTACCCATTTGGGGCACATTAAATTTTTGCAGACAATCATACCACCTTTTTAATTTCTTTCACTCTTACACAAAATGACTTTTTTTTCCACCAAAATAAATTGTATACTCTTCATGATCCTAAGATTCTATAAAATATCAGGTGATAATAATATTAAAATAAAATAGACCATTAACTATTGGAATATTAATTTTATCATAAAACTTTGTATGATAAAATATTTAAATATTAAATTCTACTCAAACCAATTATAACATATTTGTAGAAGATTTATAATCTTTGTGTTTATTGGCCTTTAGAATCATTTTATTTGCTTTTATTTTTTAGTATGTAGACTGTATATAAACAAAGCTTCTTGGTAAATAGATTTCATTTTTCCTTTGAGTGTACTCTTGTAATTTGCTGTTTCAGCGTAAAAGGAACATTTCAGAGTTTTAGCTAGATGAAATGAATTCTACATGTTCATCTGCCAGAAAGCTTTTATCATAAGCTATAACAAGAAAAATTGAGAAAGTTTTGTGTTTCCACTTTTTACTGAAAATGTGAATCAGCTACAATGGAACTTCCTAACAATCATTGGCTTCCTATTTAAAGAAATGCTCAACGACCCAACTGCGTTAGACTTTCCACCTCTGAAACCTGTATGAATATCAGGTGCTTTCACCAGCATAGACCACCTAATGGTAAATGAGCAGATTATCTTTTTCTGCGTTTTCATCTGTTCCTGCATGGTGACGTTGTTACTATTTTAGTATTGTACTTTACTGCTCTATAAGAAACATCATTTTTCATATCTAGACCCCTCATTCCGAGCCCATTAATGCAACATACTCTTAATATGTTGCCAAAACACCGTGGAGCTTGCGTTGGGATTTTCCTGATTTCAAATTCTATGCTACTGCAATTCCTTTGAAGTAAGTTGCTTCTGGGCAAGGAAGATGGTATGGGTTTTGTAAATCAGTTGAAATACAATAAATTGAATATTCTTAAATTGTTTTCTTTTTTCAGTAGACACATCCTCATTTTAAAAAAAACAATATATGCACATGTGTATTGTTCAGTATACACAAGGAAGAGTATGCCTCCTTCCCAACCCCAGGTCCTTAGTTGCCAGGCAGCAATTCCTATATGCCTATTCAAGCATATATACATATAGACCCCCTAAAGTAGTAAACCCAAACAGACTGTCCAGCACCTTATACAATCTCCATTCAGCATATTTGGTACATTGTTCCATATCAGAACATGTGGCTCTGAATTTTTTCCCCCACAGCTACATAATAGTCTATGGCATAGACCAGTAGATTCAAAATGTGATTCCCTAGACCAGTATCATCAGCTTCACCTGGGAATTTATTTATTTATTTGTTATTATTATTAAATGTAAATTCTCAGGTCCCAGACCTAGTGCATTAGATGTTTTTGGATGGGATGCAGGATCCAGTGTTTTTAAGAAGACCTCATAGGTTTCTGATGCCCACTAAATCTTGAGAGCTGGGGCTTCAATTGAACCTGTTCTTTTGAGTTGTTTCTATTAAAAATAAAAGTTTTTTTTTCTAGCCCTTTTCTTTTGTAAATAGTGCTGCAATAAAGATCTTTGTATATAAACCCTTTTCAGAGATTGATAGAAATTTGTCAAATTGCTTTCCAAAGTTATACCAATTTATATTTTTACCACTAACATATGAGATTTTTCCTAGAGTATCTCTGAGACAATCTTTCCTGTGATTTTTTTACTGGAACATTCAAAGACTTTTTTTTTTTTTTACTCTATATGAAAAACTGTATGTGTGTCTTGCTTGAGGGTTTCAGCCCCAGGCAAGTTCACTCTGGATTTGGTGAGACTAAATAACAACAACGGAATGTTGGGGGTAAAAGGGGTTTATACCAAGCTTTATTCTCACAGCGAAAGGTCAAATGCTAGAATCCCATCTGCCTACATCTCTGCCTCCAGCTCTGCCTGTGCCCCAGGTTCTGTCTCTGCTCCAGGCTCTGCCATCACCTCCAGCCTCTGCTTTCTGCTCTTCTCTCCTGCCCTCTTGCTCTCTTCTCTAGGCTCTGCTATTAGTATTAGGGGGGGAACTCTTTTTCTAGTAACACAGGCAATAATGGCTTATTGCCAATGGGTATTCAAGTGTGCACCTGCGCAGTAGGTTGAGTATTACATCATTACACTATACAATGGGAACATTAGAATTAGGTGAGGATCCTGGCCATGGACCTTCCATTTTCCGTATAATATGTGTAAAATGTATTACCAGTAGTGACAAAGCTGACTATAAAAGCTTCACTACCAAAGTAATAGATGCCTACAGCTACCATTTACTGAAAGCTAAAACAATGTCTAAGTCACTTTACTTCACAAATAATCTGTAAGCAAAAGGCTGTTTTCATTGTTTTACATAGGAATAGGAGGATTAGACTCAGGATGATTCATGTTCTTACTATTTAATGGTTATATAAGTACATATGATCATGACAAATTATTATAAATAGGAGAGATGCACTTTAACATGTTCTTTTGAGAATATCTAATTAAATTGCCTTATGTGTCCAGTTTTCAAACACTTCTCTTGCTTAAAGGCAATGTTCCAAGAATATTTCTCTGAATGTTAAGGTCCTGGGTAAATAATTTTGGCTTACTCTCTATTGGAATATTCAGCTATGCTCCTGAATATTTGGAAGAAGGCCAATTAATTAATGCCAAATGATTTTTTGTAAATGTCAGAATCTAAATGACTTCTATCTACCCAGACTTACATTTTAATGAAGGATAAAGTATGTTAGAGGGTTTTCTGCCTATCAGGTAGAGTACCCCTTTATGGAAAATTCCAAATATATGGCCTTCAGATTACTACCTGGACCTCCCTGTATTTTATATTTACATATTACACGTGCATTTTATATTTAATAGACCCAAAGCCTGTCCACCACCTGCAGAATCAGGATCTTTAGGGGCAGGCCCTTGGTTCTTCACTTTAAACATGCTCCCTGGCTGATTATTATAAACCAAAGTGGAATTTATTCTCTCTATTAAAAATAATGGCTGCTTTTCTTTTTAGGTGAGCAAAGATGATTAAAAAGATTAGTGTTCTGAAAGAGTATATAAATAATTCACATTTAAACTCTTTACTGCAATGGTGTGATTCACTTAAGATTCACAACCTCATTTTAAAGTGATTAATTTAATTTTCAGTCCTTTTCTCTTACTTCATCTTCCTTGTGACAGGATGTCAGTTGGCAATGAAATGGCCCCAAAGTGGGTACAATAAGAAGCTACAAAGAATCTACATTAATTTTTTATTATATAATACATAGATATTTCTTTATGATTTATACTCCATGGCTTCTGAAAAGACTTGCATTGGCTTACAGAAGGAAATTAATATAAAATAGGACAAGCATAGTTAAAACAGAAGACCATTTAAAAAGATGAAAGGCATCTAAGAGATGTTAATTCTAACAGCTGGGAAGTATCCTGGTCTACAACCAAAAGGAAACATGTTGGTTTACAAGTTTTTCATTATGAATATAGAAAGCAAATGACTGTCAGAAAAGGCGTTTCCTAGAACTAAAGCAGAAGTGAATGTGGGATGTATCATAATGGATATTGTATAGAAGAGAAAACAAACACCATTTTGCTAGAAAACCAGAAAAATGGTTGGGAAATGCACCATTCTGGTAGACTATGATGGCCTTTCATTAAGTATAGTCATGAAAGACACTTCTGTAGTATTATCTAATAGTGATTATCTTGCCCCTGTACATGATATCTCATTTAATCTTCACAGTAAGCCCAGAAATGCATGTCACATTGTTCTCTCCCTGTTTAACAGCTGAAGAAGCTTAAGTGTAGGTAGGGATGCTAAGTAATTTGAGTTGCTTGGGTTAACAAGTGGCATTCTGACCTCAGAGCCTGGTATTACACTCTACATTTTTGTCAGAGTCATCCAAGTGCTTTGCTTTCTGATGCCATGAACTCTAAAATAATGTATTTTACATATAGGAGAATAAAAACCAATAGAGTGTTAGTATTTACATGATCACAGTCTCTCTCATTTTCTAGGGCAAGTCAAATGTCTTAATCCCTCTAATAGTGGTTAAACTAGTATCCAGTGGTTCTGTTGTTATTCTGTGTTGTTGATTAAAAGAAGCCTATCTACTTATGTGTCTTACATGCAATGCTCACAGCATAACATGTGTGTTCAGAATGGTAATAAACAGCAAGAAATAAAAGTGAAGTTTTCTTCATTGTTACCTAGATATGGGGCTTACCCACCTCAGTGTAGATGTGAATCATGGAATTCCTGAAGGTAGCACGAGTAAGTTCTGTTCATAGAAGACTGGTGGGTCACATTGAGCATGTGTATAAGTAATTGGCTGAAAACTCTATAGAGTTCTGTCCCGTGTAGCATAGAATATAAAGCTTTAACCTGAAATTGGTAAAGCAGATGTTCCCAGCTCAGTGCCTCATCCATAAAGTGACATCAGGCAATGGGCTACATGGATCATCCAGTTTTAAGCTGGGCTGCATCCTGGTGGGTCTGCCAGAATGAGTTATTCCCCAAGTAGCTGGGGAAAAAAGTGACCTATTAAAATTGCCTTTATCTCTTCATTATAAAATGGTTCATGTTTTTCAAATGGAGCAATTTAATTTTGGATCCAGAAGATTCCTGCTTCTGCTATTAGTATCTTGGAGCAGTAGAACTCCTTATAAACTCTCCAGCCTAAGGGATAATAACTTCTGCATACCTGTAGGTTCATCCTGAAGAGAGAAAGCTGTTGGAAATCTTGAACTTGAAAATAGGACATGTGTTGTGTTATTGTGTCATCACTGGACACAAAATTGCCAGATCCTTCGACCAAACTCATTTCAACATGTTTTGGGGAGTATCTTAGTATGTCCTATTTTCCATGTAATTGCTAGTCCATTTTATTCACTTAATTGACAAGAGCTATTTTTCAGAAAAATGAAAAATATATATCGGGCTAGTTCTTTCCCATGTTCTTCCAGATCCACCTTCCACCCGTTGTAAGCCTCAGGAGACCCAGTGGACAACATCCAAGGAGTCCCTTACAGTCTGGCTTTTGGGTGGTTTTGGCTAATGGGGAGCACTGGTAGGAAATTGGAGAGTGAGAAGAGGAAAGGTCAGGGTATGTAGTGACCCAACTCTCTCCCTGCTAGATCATCCTGTGTTGTCTAGGGGTCCTATGGAGGTGCCAGGTCCTGACAGTACCCATCTTCATATTCCTGGAAACCTCCCTTGTCCTCACTTTTCAGTCTTAAGTGTGTGTTGATTCCCTACTGTCACTAGCCCTGCAATACTGTCCCTTGTTGGCTTTCTTATGTCCTGTGTTGTTCCAAACTTTCCTCCAATTACCCCACTAAAGTATGCCACACATGAATACATGCAGTTCATATACATAATGTACATCTGGATGTATATATTAACAGCTGGATGAATATTCACCTATGAGATAATTGTAAATGGAACAAAGGAAATGCCTTTGGAAATTTCAAACTACTTGTATGGCATTCACATAAAATAGTTAGAATGGGATATTTGTACAGAAGAATTTAGACTGGAATATATTGACATCACATAGGTAATTTAAATTTTTCAAGTAGCCACACAAAAAAAGAGACAGTTGAAATTAATTTTAATAATAATTGTATTTAACACAATATATCCTAAATTTTATTTCAACATGTGTTCCATAAAATTATAGAGATATTTTACATTTTTTATACCAAGTCTTTGAAATCCAGTTATAGCACATTTAAATCTAGACCAGTCACATTTCAAAGACTCCATAGCTACATGTGGCTAGTGGCTACTGTATTTAAGTCTAGGGCCTCTAATATCAACATTTAACATAGAGTGTCTCTCTCTCTCTCTCTCTAAAAATGCATATGTGTGTATCTATTTATATATAAATAGATACAGATATATGTACACACATACACATATATACAGCAACTCTAACAGAATCCTCTTACAACAGCAATATATTCCCCTGCCAATCTAGGTAAAAATATGAGTAAATCTCTTTTCTGCAACAATTAATGCTTGCAATATGCTAGAGCAGTACCTGATCCATAATAAAACTTCATGTATGCTATTTTTGTTGTTAGTTGTTAAAAACTTCCTCAAGTAGTCCTGGTAATTATTACTCTCATTTCACAGATGAGGAAACTGAGTCACAGAGAGAATAAGCAACTTGGCCAGATTCACAGAGCTATTAAGAAACAGGTCATGATAGCTAATTATTCTGGTTCTAAAGTCAGTGCCCAAAAAGTCAGAGACATGAGTCCTTAGGGTCTCAGGAGGGGTGAGTAGGTTTCATTGGTAGGGGACAGCCATGAGAAAGAGCTACTCAGATCTGCCAATTGCTGGCCTTTGCCCTGGAAAACACCATTGTGAATTAGTGCAGCATACTGTAAAAATCAGGACTGTGAAGATTTGTCATTGAAGCAGAACTTCCCTGTATGGTTGTGACAACTGAGCCCTGTACAACTCTTCAGGACATTATTCACATTGTAGTCTACGGGAAAGATGCCCTCTTGAGTTACTCAGTGCACAGCCTGTGCAGCCATAGGTGGCAGCCCTGACTTCAGCTTCACCTGTGCCCAAATAAGTACAGTCAAATTACTACATTTTCACATCTCTTTTATTCAAGCACAAATGAAGATGTGCTGAGGCTATTGCAGAGCCCTGTCTTGTCCTGTGACTCCTAATGACGGATCACAGCTTTCTCTGCTAGCATTACTGCAGCATTCCTAATTTTTTGTTTCCCTTGCTTTAAGAATAAACATTAAGAAGCTACATAAAATATATTGCTTTGGAAGTTCATGTGTTAGTAGCTCAGCTTTTGCTTACTGTCATAGTTAAATACGTATCTTATGAAAGCATTTCTCTTTAAGTTCATTGGTTCTAGTGCAATGCATTCATAATGCAAGAGTAGTTTTTAATGTTTTCATATGTTATTGTCAGAAGACTGACATCCTAGAAAGTGTTGCATTGCAAACATCAGTTAACCTTCTAACTAAAATATATCATTAGTGCATTAAATATTATGAATGTCGTTACTAGCATCAAGCATACTGAAAGGCAAGATTCATCCTGGAGTAATAATGTGATCACTGTCTAGACACTATATACTTTAATGAAGCCATGCTGACTTCATTAAAGATAGCTGAATTTAATTCCTTCTAGCGGAGAGTTTTGGTTTTTTTTTTTATCTTTCCATATAGCATGTGTGGAATCAGGAGTAATATTTTTAGAAATATTCAGCAACATTTGTGTTTAACATCACTTTATTTTAACCATGTGTGGATTTTAATGCAGATTAATTTTTATGGTTGATAATATCCCTTAACCGAGCAGTGAAAGAAGATGCCATATTCAGCTAGTTCCTGACAGGTTTATTATTGAGAACGTTTAAAATTTTGCTAAAAAAGCCTCAATTAAAATGGTTTTCTTAGTATATCAAAATTTAGTTAAAGTGGTAACTAAAAAAATGTTTAAGCGAAGCTATACCACATTTAGTTTTAAAGTGCCTGTTGAGTTTGGAGAAGGGGACACCAAGAAAAATATTATTTGCTGAAAACTAGAGAGTTAGCTATGTTGGACATAAGAGTCTAAAGAATTATGTCATTATCTTGATGCTTGTGAGTAAACATTATGCATTGTCTGGTAGGTGAAAAGTTCTGGGACAAGACATGGGAAACCTGGCTTTCAGTAGAATATCTACTGCTCGGCATTCAAAAACATACATAGGTAGTGTGAGAAGTGCTCAAGTCTTTATTCTTGAATGCCACTTCTGTCCCAGGCATAATAACATTTTTACTTGTTTTATTGATGCATAATATTGTTCACCACTTGTTATGGGTTGAATTGTGTCCCCCTAAAAAACATACATTAAAGTACTAACCCAGTACCTCAGAATATGCCCTTACTTGGAAATAAAGTGCTTGTAGAAGTAAATAGTTATGACACATCATACTGTAGTAGACTGTGTCCCTAATCTGTTTTGGTTGGTGTCCTGATAAGAAGACATCCATGTAAAGACAGACACACAGGGAGATGATAGGCTGTGTAGTCAGAGATTGGAGTGATTTAGCTACAATTTAAGGAATGCCAAAGATTGTCAGCAAGCCACTAGAGCTGGAAGGAAGAGGCAAGGAAGGATTCCTCTAAGGCTTTAGGGGTAAGGCTTTAGCATGGCTCTCTTGATGCCTTGATTTTAGTCTTCCAGCTTCCAGAATTGTACGATAATAAGTTTTTGTCATTGTAAGCTCTCCCATTGATGGTACTTTGTTACATCAGTCTTAGGAAACTCATACAGCTCCTACTAAGAACCAAGTCATCACCAAGAGTCCCCTGCCTTCATGAAGTTCACACAATGTGTAAAACCTCTGTGCTAAGATAAGGAATCTATTAAGAAGCCCTTCTATGTGGAATAGTACCTAAGCTGAGACTGGAGAGTATGGTAGTTACTAGCCAAATGGCAGGTGTAGAACAAGGAAAGCCTGAGAAACACCAAATAGTTGAGCTTCATGTGGTTCAAAAAGGAATCCCTTCTGACTGAACTATAAAGGGTCATGGTGAAGAAGAGGCAGACAAGGTTCAGATCCTTCTGGACCATGTCATGCATAGGAATGTGGACTTTCCTCTAACACATTTCTTCCTTATCAATGTTTCCACAATGTCAATCACCTAATTTTATCTCTAGAGATATTCCTAAAATCCCTCTCTTCCTGTCTATCCTGTTTCCACAGTCTTAATTCATACCCATTTCTTATCTAATCTACTTTACTCTGAAAGCCTCCTACCTGATTATGTAATAATTAAGCAAAAATTGAAATTGAGTAGAGCAGGAATATAGAGACCACAGTGTTTAAAAAGTCAGTATATACTTGTGGGGCAATATTTTCCATGAGAATGGTATCCTACTTTATCATGTCAGCTAAATGCAAAAAAAAAAATTTTGTATATGTAGAGAAATACCATTCATAGGACTGGTTAAAGTGCATTTCTCCTTCTAGTTTCATGATTTCTCGCACTTTGAGGAAACAGGTCTGAAGTACAATATAGCTCATTTAATAGGTTGGCACATTTATTCTAACAAGCATATATTTACATCTGTCCATTTTCAATCCGTTTTACCTTCCACATCAGCACATTTGCCCTAATTACATTCTAATTTGTGTACATTTTTGTGCTTTAAAAATTTAAATGGAGAAACCTTTTTCCAGGGCTCTTTAAGTACTAGAAAGTGGGGGGCTCTATCAGACTAATGGATCCACCTGTCACCTAGTCTCATGTGTAATGCATTTCTGAAGCACAAATTGCTTTCTTCCTCTTTACTTATTCTGGATCTCAGATATAACTTATAAAGAGAACAAGTAGTATGAATTTGTACTTGTTTGCTTAGCCAGACAAATGCATATTGAGAGGTATACTAATAGCGATGTTTCCATAGCAATAAGCAGGATATCATAATATTTATATCCATCTATTATGCTTTAGTGGTAAAATGTCAAAATAATATATGCCTTTATTTTCTTAAATAACTATAATAGGTTGATTTTTTTTCTGGGTTAAATGTTTTTAAAGACCTCATAAAAATTAACAAGAAGTTATTATTACAAATGATACTTTTTATTATTGTCCATTAATGGGAAAATTACATACATTTGTTTTTATAAAAGCTTTGAAGTTGATGTACATGACACAGTAAGTCTAACTCAGTGTTAAATTTGGGGGAAATACACTTTTTAATTCTACAGTTATGTTTTGTGAGAGATGTTTTTGCTAGCAGTTTTCTTTGTAAGTTAAGTTCATAATTCAAGAGATCAGCAGAACAACAGAAATCAAGTACGTGAGGTAATGATCTAAGATGTTATCCATCTCCCTTTCACCAATGGACTTCAAATAATTGTTTTGTGTAGGTTAATACAGAGGTATAAAAGAGTTAGATCTCTTGTTCAAATCATATAAAAACATCTTCACATGTACTTAGTACATAATATATGCAAAACACCATTTTAGGTACCCAGGAGGCAGAAAGATGTCTACATATAGTCCTGTAAAGTTTCTAGCGAGGATCAGGATGTGTGGGTACTAAAATAAATAAATAATAAATACACCCTTTAATATTGTAAAATGACTTTGAAGAAACATAAAGCTGCATAAGATTACAGGGTGATGAGTACAGGAAGCATTAACACCTAAATTTGGTGTTGTCATTTGCATTTGGAAAACTTTTCACTGATCATTGCCTGTGATCATTGTATCAAATCTCAGGGGATTCCTGGGCAGGTGTTTTCCCTCTTAGTTGAGAAAGAGGAATCCAAGGCTTCATGTGGTTGAGGAACCAGCTGGCAGGTTTTGAAAGGGAAAACTCTTTCATTCAGCCTATTCACTCATTTCATTTCAAAAGCTTATCAGATTTTTAGAATGAATGATTAATAGAAATGATTATATGTAATAATAGAATGAATGATTGAAATAATGAACATACCTTAAATATGACTTTCAGGTTGGGCAAATATCCATTTTGAATTTTCTAAAGTAGGGCTTTCTAAGCATTGAAAAAGAGTCAGAGGCTTGAACTTTAATTTGGATGTGATATTCCTTTTTTTTCTCCAAGTTAGAAATCAGAGTATGTGCCATCAGTGTGGCTCTGACTCTTAATTGACAGTGTGACTTTGGGCAAAATCTACCTCTCATGACTATGGTTTGCTCATGTGAAAATTGGGAATAATAATATATATTGCCTTATCTCAGATTTTTCTTTTTTTTTTGAGAATCGTCTTACATAAAATACATGATTCTTTAAAAAGTAATCTGCATTTAACCTGAATTAGATAAATATCTTTTCAGGCAATCCATAAGTAATCTTTGATGTCTCATTTTGATGAAAATTTTCAATATAAAGTAATCTTATAATTAAAGAAAAAATAAACCTAATTATCTTCTTTCTGTGTAACAAGGGTACTTTCTGCATGTGAAACCATAGGAGTTCTTGTCACCTGTGAGCCATGCTATTAGTCTGGAGCTGTGCTGCTGAATGAATCATTAAAAAATAAACTATTTGTAAATAACAGTAAGGATTCCAGTTTTGATAATTTTTCCTATAGATTTAGGAGAGTCATTGCACTATGTTAACTTATTTTTATTTTCATTATTTCTATGATGGATAGAAGTAGGCATATAACATATTCATTGCTAAAATCTCATGTATATATTAAAGGCAACTGTTCCCATGAAATTTAGAAACAATCCAGTGACATATACTCAGCCAACCACAGACAGCAAAGATCAGGAGCTTTGGAAACTCATTTCATATGTTGAATTCAACAAATATTACTTAACAACCATTCCAGTAGGGGAAACACAATGGAAAGTATGATATTCCTGGGGCAAGAGACATGCCTATAAAAAGCAGGAGGCTAAATAGAGGTAAAACGGAGACGTTGATATCCTTGCCCGGCAGGGGCAAAGCAGCCTGCTAATACTTGGTGAGCACCTAATATATTATAAGACTTCTGCATTTATTTTCTCATAAAATCCTTTCAGCAAGCTTCCAACACAGGTTATATTATCTGCATTTTTTTCAGATAATCTGCATTTTTCAGAAGTGTCATCATATCAAAGAGTCTGACAAATGTATACAAAATCACGTAGAACTAGTTTTAGTGGCAGATACCCCAACTGAAGTCTAACTTCAAATTCTTTGCTTAAAGAAGCCACTGAGCCATTTTAATCTAGATGGTTAATTAACAAGCTTTTTAAAAATATTTCAGAACATCATTAAGACAACTGTGTTGAAGTGGTATGATTTATTCCCATATTCAGATCATTATCATTTTATATGATCTTTCTATTTCCAAATTGACATGTAGATGTTTCTAAGTGAAAGTACCAATCACATCTATGCATATCTAATTATTAGAACTCCCCTGTGGCACACCCAACACCACAGTTAGTTTTTGAAATATAATGTTCCTAAATAGTCTCAAAAATACTGCTTTCCTTATACGGTAAAGTTTTGTATGGGAACATTGGCTTTAATGGCCCTATTAAACTCAAGTTGATTTTAAAATAAGGTTTTCAGATTTTCTAAATTATCTCAAACCTCTGGTATACCTGGAGAACTCTGTTTCATAGAAAAGGAAAATGATTCATGGCATTGATATATAAATTTTTTTTAAATGTGTTTTTGATGACAAAGCTGTTCTTTATATATATATATATATATATATATATATATATATGCATACTTCATCAACTGTTTTTTTAATATATATACATGAAGTGTAAGAAGAAAAATATTTTCAGAAAGTATATATTTGTTTTATTCTTCACATTACATTAAATGTTCATGTTTTGAATTTTAGTATTACAGGTGAAATTAAATCCATAATCAAATGGGGAGAGTTATTTTAATTTTTTTCTAGGTTTAATATGTTAGAAGAGCAAAACATTAATAGGTGAAACATTAAAGTATCCTTAAGCTTTATTTTTTGACTTAACAATCCAGCATATACCTTTTTCTAAATATGTAACAGGCTTTCTTATTTGGTATAGCTGGGACCACTAGTTGGACCATTAACTGAAAACTTCTTTTAAAACAGGTAATGATAACAAAAGGCATATGTACTTATCATAAAATTTTTATTTTTGTTTTGAATATGTTACTATATATGTATTTTTGTTTTTATTTGTTAGTTTTTAATGTTGTTCCAAGCATTCTTCTTTGATTAAAGGTCAGATGCCAGGAGGTCATATTATTATGTGCATAAGCCACACTCATCATCAGTCTTCTGAGATTTCCAATTATGGTTTTACTTTGAATTTGAATGAAAATTCAAAAAATGTTTCTGAAGAAATCTAGGTAATTGATTTAAACAGTCTACAATCTAAGGACTTGTATTTTGCATTTGCAAGCTTTATCTTGCCCCATCTATTCCACCTATTTTGGCATCAATTTTTGAGAAAGCATACATTTCCTTCACTGAGTTTTTTAAAAGTCTTTACATTCATTTTTTTATATAAACAGCAGCTTCCTTTCTTTTTTTATGCATACTTCATCAACTGTTTTTTTTGGGGGGGGCGGGTTAGTGTTTTTTGTTTTTATTTTTGTTTTTCTCTATTAACTTATGCTTCAGTAAAATGGAACTCAACTCTATGGGTGCAGGTTAGATGTACTGGGTGGGAGAGAAGTGACCAGATGCAGGGAGACTGTTCTGAAGACTGGTTAGACTGACTGTGTAATGTAAAGATAAAAATAGCTGGACTTACAGTCAGTGGAACTGGTTCCACCACTTAATGCATCACCTCTGTCAAACTCTATAATAGCTCTGAGCCACAATTTTCTGGAAAATGAAAAAAATAATACTTCTAACTTTATGAAAATTAAATTAGATAAATTCCAGAAAATGTCTATCACAGAGCCTAGTAAATCCATTCATGTATTAATTCCTTCATATATCCATTTAGGCAGTGTTGATAAAAGCATATTCATATGATATTGGGGATGTTGAGGTTTAAGAGACAGACAGGCATATGGGGGTCATATTCAATGCTTACTAATTGAATTTGCATCATAAGATAGTCCCAGTAAAGTTAAAACGCTGGTAGTGAGAAATTAGAGTGAAATGGGGAGAGACTGGACTTTGCAGAATAATTATCATGATCAAACTGAGTCATTTGAGTAATTCAGGAAAGAGAAATGACAAATTGGACATGGAAGTCTAAGAGAATAATAACAGTAAAATGGAAGTTGGAAGAGGAGCTGATTTCGTAGGGGACACTATGAGCATAGGAAAAGGAGATGTCGAATATGAGACAGTAATTGGATGATCCAAAAGATGTCAGAAGGCAAACAGAAAATGCACATTTTGAATAAAAAATCTGATGGAATACACTCATGATAAAAACTCTCAACAAAATGGGTATAGAGGGCAAGCACCTCAACATAATAAAGGCCATATGTGACAAACCCACAGCCAACATTATACTTCACAGCGAGAAGCTGAAACCTTTTCCTTTAAGATCGGGAACAAGACAAGGATGCCCACTCTCCCCACTTTTTTTCAACATAGTTCTGGAGGTCCTAGCTACAGCAGTCAGACAACACAAAGAAATAAAAGGCATCCATATTGGCAAGGGAGAAGTTAAAACTGTCCCTGTTTGCAGATGACGATATTGTAAATAAAAAACCCTAAAGAATCCACTCCAAAACTACTAGATCTAATATCTGAATTCAGCACAGTTGCAGGATACAAAATTAACACACAGAAATCTGTTGCATTCCTATACACTAACGGTGAACTACCAGAAAGAGAAATCAGGAAAACAATTCCATTCACAATCGCATCAAAAAGAATTAAATACCTAGGAATAAACCTAACCAAGGAAGTGAAAGACCTTTACCCTGAAAACGAGAAGACACTCTTAAGAGAAATTAAAGAGACACTAATAAATGGAAATTCATCCCATTCTTGTGGCTAGGAAGAATTAATATCGTCAAAATGGCCATCCTGCCTAAAGTAATCTACAGATTCAATGCAATCCCTATGAAAGTACCTACAGCATTCTTCAACAAACTGGAACAAATAGTTCTAAAATTCATATGGAACGACAAAACACCCCGAATAGCAAAAGCAATCCTGAGAAGGGAGAATAAAGCAGGGGAAATTATGCTCCCTGACTTCAAGCTCTACTATGAAGCCACAGTAATCAAGACCATTTGGTACTGGCACAAGAACAGACCCATAGACCAGTGGAACAGACTAGAGAGCCCTGATATAAACCCAAGCATATATGGTCAATTAATATATGATAAAGGAGCCATGGATATACAATGGGAAATGACAGCCTCTTCAACAGCTGCTGTTGGCAAAACTGGACAGCTACATGTAAGAGAATGAAAGTGGATCACTGCCTAACCCCATACACAAAAGTAAATTCAAAATGGATCAAGGACCTGAATGTAAGTCATGAAACCATAAAACTTTTAGAAAAAAATATAGACAAAAATGTCTTGGACATAAACATGAGCAACTTCTTCATGAACATATCTCCACGGGCAAGAGAAACAAAAGCAAAAATGAACAAATGGGACTATATCAAACTTAAAAGCTTCTGTACAGCAAAGGACTCCATCAGTGGAACAAAAAGACATCCTACAGTATGGGAGAATATATTCATAAATGACATATCCGATAAGGGGTTGACATCCAAATTATATAAAGAGCTCACACATCTCAACAAACAAAAAGCAAATAATCCCATTAAAAAATGGGCAGAGGAGCTGAACAGACACTTTTCCAAAGAAGAAATTCAGATGGCCAACAGGCACATGAAAAGATGCTCCACATTGCTAATCATCAGGGAAATGCAAATTAAAACCACAATGAGATATCACCTCACACTAGTTTGGATGGCCAACATCCAAAAGACAAACAACAACAAATGTTGGCCAGGATGTGGAGAAAGGGGAACCCTCCTACACTGCTGGTGGGAATGTAAATTAGTTCAACCATTGTGGAAAGGAGTATGGAGGTTCCTCAAAATAAAACCTAAAAATAGAAATACCATTTGACCCTGGAATTCCACTCCTAGGAATTTACCCTAAGAATGCAGGAGCCCAGTTTGAAAAATATGCACCCCTGTGTTTATCACAGCACTATTTACAACAGCCAAGAAACGGAAGCAACCTAAGTGTCCAACAGTAGATGAATGTATAAAGAAGAAGTGGTACATATACACAATGGAATATATTCAGCCATAAGAAGAAAACAAATCCTACCATTTCCAACAACATGGAATGGAGCTAGAGGGTATTATGCTCAGTGAAATAAGCCAGGTGGAAATACACAAGTATCAAATGATTTCACTCATCTGTGGAGTGTAAAAAGAAAGAAAAAACTGAAGGAACCAAATAGCAGCAGACTCACAGAACCCAAGAATTGACTAACAGTTACCAAAGGGAAAGGGACTGGGGAGGATGGGTGGGAAGGGAGGGATAAGGCGGAAAAAGGGGCATTACAATTAGCACACATAATGCAGCAGCGGGGGACAAGGGAAAGACAGTATTTATAGAGAAGGCAAGTAGTGATTCTATAGCATCTTACTATGCTGATGGACAGTGACTATAATGGGGTATGTGGGGGGGACTTGATAATAGGGGGTCTAGTAACCATAATGTTGTTCAAGTAATTGTACATTAATGATACCAAAATAAAATAAAATGTTAAATAAAAAAAATTCTGATGGATGCATCACTGATAGAGACATAGTGGAAGAAGCTTCAGACTTGATAGGTTTCTGAAAGAATGTGAAGAAAAATGATAGCTATCATTTATTGAATACTTAATAAGTTAAACACTAGTTTTTAGTATATGGCATGAATTATCTTATTTCTTCATCACAACAATAGCAGAGATAATTGCCATTATTAGCCTCAGTTTTCTGTAGATCAGCAAGTGTAATCTGCTCCAGGTCAAACAGAGAGTGTTAGAGAAAGGATTGTACTGGGTTTACCTGACTCCAGAGGACCAACACTTGAGTTCAACCAAATTAAAAAATAGAAGAATGTGGCATATACACACAATGGAATATTACTCAGCCATAAAAAATAATGAATTCTTGCCATTCAAGACAACATGGATGGACCTAGAGGGTATTATGCTAAGTGAAATAGATAGGGAAACACAAATACCATATGATTTCACTTATATGGAGAGTCTATGAAAAAAAAACAAATGAACAAACAATATAGAAATAAACTCATAAACACAACAGACTGGTAGTTTCTAGAAGGGGAGGGGTAGGGGATGGGTAAAACTGGTGAAGGAGATAAAGGTATATTATCCAATTATAAAATAAATAAGTTACTGGATTGAAAAGTACAGCACAGTGAATATAGTCAATACTACAATAACTTCATAATAGTACATTAACTTTGTATGGTGACAGATGATAACTGCACTTACTGTGTTGAGCATTTTGTAATGTATATAATTGTGAAGTAATGTAACATTGAATGCCAACTATACTTCAATTAGAAATAAATAAATAAAAACAATTCCAATAAGTAAATAGATAACTAAATAAAGCAGTGCACTACCACTTGAGAAAAAAGTGGAAGGAAAACAGAGAGATGGTCGTTAGAGGGGGCTGCTGTTTATGAAGAGTTGGGCATGAGGGTCATTGGAAGATGGTTTGTTTTTCGGTTGTGGTGATTTGTACATGTTTGAAACAATAAAGGAAAGATGAGAGAGACTGAAGTAGGGATGGATGTAAAACCAGAGATTCAAAAGCAATGATGAAACTCTGAACTTGAATAATTCTTTTCATTTTTCAAAGGGCTTGCAAATCTGTGAAGCTAGATATCCTTTCACACACAAAAAAACAAAAACTGTGAGATTCAGCGCAGGTGTTATTCCCACTTTACAAATGGAAGGCTGGAAGACCCAGAGCAGTCCAGCGAGAGTCCTCCAGTCACGTGGCCCTGGACTGTTGTAGAGCAAAGACAAGATCCCCGGTGTCCCTATTCCTGTGGTCTTTTCCTAAACCTCACTGTAGAAAGGGAATCTACAACACAGGCAGAGAGGATTTGACTTTGGTGGGAGACTCACCGTGGAGATTCCAAGGAAAATAATATCCTGGATGCAAAGACAGTTCAACTAATTTTCACCATCTGTTGATGACCCACAGACTGCCAAGAAACATCCTATAGTCTAGAGATATAAAGATGAACATAGCATTGCTCTAATCTTGCGGCAGCTCCCAGACCAGGAGAACAAAATGAGAAAACAGAAGAGCGTAGAAAGTATAGAGGTGAGAGAACAGAGGTAATTTCAAGTCTCAGGGAAGGGATATGGCCAAGGGTGGTTTTAAAGATGAATACAAGTGTGCTGAGTCAGTGAAGGAGTGGGAACACCATTTGCATGATTGGACCAGGATTTTGTGCTTGGGGAAATCCAAGTAGTTTATTACTGCTTCAGTGTCTGTGCTTGAGAACTGGGAGTGGCAGAGTAGTGGGGTGATGAGAGACGCAGAGGGAGCTGAAATGGGGAGTACTCTGTGGGAGGGTCCTGTAGAGTATTCTCAGGTGCTTAGCCTTTGCTCTTTATGCCAATGCTTCCTGAGTTGTATTTAAAAAGCAAAACACAATACTTCCTTAAGATGTTAAGATCTTACTCAGTGCTTCCCTGTATCCTAAATAGGCTTTTAAAAATACTGAATACTTAAATCTACTTGAAAACTTGGAGTACACACCTGTTTTGAAACCTCTATAAAAACCTAGTAAACTTTAAATAAGACATTGTTTGCAGTAGGCATTTTTCATATCCAGTGTTTCATCCTTTTGCCCACCTTTGATTCATTTGCAGAAAGGGCAGACAGTTCTATGCAGGCTCACAGTGGCAGCTCTGAGGGACATGGAATAATTGCCCCAAGAGAAAACCCTCCAGTCTTGGAGTTGGGGGACTGTATACAGATGTTCCAGATGGCTGTGCTTCTGGAAGCATTCTAAGCTTGTCTGAGTTCATGTACAACCAAGCCCCCATTGACGACAGGAGCAGCCCCCAGAGGATGGTTTTTCCTACATCCGCTCTTACTCTCCTCACTCCCTTCTACCTCCTGAGGTCATCTCCCACATGCAGTGGGTCACCCAAGTCTTTTCAGAGGTTCTGCTGTTGGGGAAACAAAACTAAGCCCCTATTGAATAAGCCATTGTTTTTTTCATAAGGAGACATTTTTATTTTCCTCCAACACATATATTGCCAGGGAGAATTTTCCCTTAGGGACTTTGTTTGTATTTGATTAAATGTTTTGAGAACTGGACTAAGAAAGAAACAAAATAGGAGGCACTTTGAATTTGCGGATTGGGATATAAAGCAGGAAATAAAGGTTGTATTTTAGACTTGCTAATACTAACGATGATTTAGAGTCAATTGGCTATGTCTTAACATTCAAATTTGGGAAATTTTCCAGAGGGTTCTGTATGTGTCAGGTAAAAGGAGGAAAGGTCATGGACCTTTCACTGGACCATGGTTTTTTTTTTGTAGTGTGGTGTGCTTTAATGAGACTTTTCATCTAATTGAAGTTTTACCACTTGATAAAGAGAGCTGAATCAGTGCATGAAATTATTTATTTATATACTATGGAGATGAAGATGAACACCTTAACTGCAGGCTTGATTTTTATCAGATTTTGTGTGTGTTCATTGAATTTTTGCTTAGCTTTGGTATAGAAGTGCACAACTTTCTTTACTGGAAGCTATCTGATTCTTTTAAAGGCAGTCTTGCCATTTACACTGCTCAGGTTTTGATTTAATTTGGTAACTACAAACCACTAAGCATTTCAACATTAAACACTGAAGATTTTTAAAGCATTATGCATGGAAGACTATTCCATTGCCTATGTCTGTGTTCCTTCTTCAATTTATTTAACTGTCACTACTGGGTAATATTTTGCCTTTTAACTGAAAAGGTACCATTTCACTTAACTGCATGGAATAGGATTTGTTACACAGGAAGTAAAGCCCACATGCAGTTTTCAGTGATAATGATTTTATTAGCTTCTCATGCACTAACTGCAAATAACCACAAGGTGTTTTGCGCAGAGGCCTAAATTTTTTAACTTTAAGACCCTTCAGTCAGCTGGCCACAATTTCAGACATATTGCCACATTTATGTTCCATTTTAATCCTCATAATGGGAATGGCTTGTTTTACTTTGCGGTCTCTTATTGTCATCTTTTTTTATATATATTTATGATATACCTGATTGCACATACGTGTACTCAGTTCAACATAGGACTTTTGCCAGCATTTCCCATAAAATGGGCTACGCAGAATTCTTTGTTCAGATATGTTGAGGACACTGTGATATCCATCACACCTCAGCAGGCCTTATCCATGTATATCTTTAATATTAAAGTTTCTGACTTATTCTACATAAAGAAAATCATCTAACTGTGCTTACCACAGCATTCCCCAAGGTGACTTGTTGGGGATGAATAGGCATTCTTTGGCATATTTTAAGTCGTACAGAGGTAGACGTGTGCGCTGTGCCCTGCCGTCACACTGAGTGACATTCCACACACCCTGCTTGGCAGTTGACTACCTAAATTCATCCACATGGAGAAGAAACCACCACCAGCAGTGTATAGCAGGTGGAATCAGATTCCAAAGTGAGCACGTGACTGCCAGAGGAAATCAGAATCACCCCTCTCTTCTCTGTGCATGCTCAGCTGGCTTCCTGTCGTCCCATCTCCCTTCCAAGAGGTGGGGAGATGGACCTACAAGGGAATTTCCTGCCAATAGAAAACCTGACCCAATCCCAAAAATGGACAGACAGCTCCCAAGGTGTAAAGTATTTTATGTACCAGGAATGCCCCATGCGAGTTTTCACGGAGAAAGCGGTCAGCATCAGGAGTGTACTTCTCTTCTGGCTCTGCACATGCTCCTTTGATGGCAGCTTGGGAGATGCTGACTGCCGTGTGCTTGGAGCTTTGAGGTATCTGAGTGCGGCACTACAGGCTGAAGGTGGTGGAAGAATAGGAAAAAAAGGAAAAGGAAATATGGAGACCTGGATTTGTTCCTTGTTTTTAATTATTTTCCTGGTTTTGCATGTACCCATATGTGTGTATTGAGTTCTATACAGTTTTATCACATGTGTAGTTGGTGTATGTATTCACCACAGTCAGGATACAGAACAGGCCCCTTTATAACCACACCCACATCCCTGTCGCCACCTTCCTAAACTAGCAACCACTAACCTGTGCTCTATGTCTAAGGATTTTTAATTTAAAAATATGATATAAATGGAATCATACCATGCACAATCTCTCAAGATTGCTTTTTTTCACTTAGCATAATTCTCTGAACATTCATCTAAGTTGTGGGGCTTATCAGTAGTTCATTGTTTTTTAATGCCAGGGAATATTCCACAGTATGTATGTAACCACTGTTTGTTTTTAACCATTTGCCTGTTGGGGGACATCTGGGTTGTTTCCAGTTCACAATTATAGCAAATAAAGCTGTATAAACTTTTGTGTGCAGGTTTTTGCATGAACATATGTTTTCATTTTTCTGGATAAATGCCCAAGTGTGCAATTGCTGGGGCGTATGATAGTTACGTGTTTAGTTTTATAAGAATGCCCAAACTGTTCCTCAGAGTGGCTGTAACATTTTGTATTCCCATCAGCAAAGAATGAGTGATGAAGTTTCTCCACATCCCTTCCCGGGTTTAGTTGTTTGCTTTTCATTACTTTAGCTATTACGATAGGTGGGCAGTGAGTGATACCTCATGGTGGTTTTAATTTGTATTTCCCTGATGGCTACTGATATTGAACATTTTTTCTTGTCCTTATTTGCCATCTATATACCCTGTTCATGGTTTTTTGCCCATTTTCTAATTGGATATTTTATTTTTTACTACTGAGTTTTTACTAATTTTTCTAGAAACTATTCCTTTATTAGATAAACGGTTTGCAAATATTTTCTCACAGCCTATAGCTTATCTTTTCATTTTCTTCATGTGGGGCTTTCACAAGGCAAAAGTTTATAATTTTGATCAAGTCTGGTTTTTCAATCTTTTCTTAATAATCCAGGCATTTATTAAGTATTTTATTGTCAAAAACTCTGCCTAGCTCTAGATCCCAAAGATGTCCTTTATTTTTCTGTGGAAGTTGTATAGTTTTCTTTTGTTTTTTGTTTTGTTTTGTTTTGTTTTACATTTAAATTTATGATCCATTTGTTGTTAATTTTTATGTATGAGTGAAGCCAGGTTCATTTTTTTGCCTACAGCTGTCCAGTTGTTCTGGTTCTATTTGTTGAAGACTGTCCTACCATTCAATTGTTTTTGTACCTTTGTCAAAAATCTGTTGAGCATATTTGCATGGATCTATTCCTGAGTTCTCTATTTTGCCCCATTGGTTTGTGTGTCTGTCCCTCTTCTAATACCACACTGTCTTGATTATTGCAGCTATACAATCAGGCTTAATATTGGGTAGAGTGATTCTGCCCACTTTATTCTTCTTGTTCAGGATTCTCTTAGCTATTCTAAGACCTGTGTTTTTCATATAATTTTTTTTCGAATAAGGGTGACTGTATCTATAGATGATGAAAGCAAAACAAATTCTTTAAATTGTTGAATTTTGGTAGTAATTTCATTAAGCCTGTGTATCAATTTGAGGAGAATTGACATTGGATTGAGTCCTCCAATCCATGATCACAGTATGTCTCACCGTTTACTTACATTTTTATTTTTATATCAGTATCTTGTCACCTTCAGTATGTATAGTTCCATTGTGTGTTTTATTACCTACATATCTAAGTACTTCATTTTCTTTGGGATGATTGAAGTGATTTTGTGTTTTTTTATTTCGGTTTCTTCCTGTTCAATATTAGTATCTATAAATTGTATCCTGTGACCTATTTAACTCACTTATTTGTAAAAGGAGGGTTTTTTGTTTGTTTCTTTGTTTTCAATAGGTCCCTTCTGATTTTCTATTTCAACATGTCATCTGCAAATGGGGTAGTTTTATTTCTTCCTTTCCAAACTATATGCTTTTTATTTATTTTTTTCATTAATGCAGTAGTTAGAACTTCTAGTACAGTATTGACTTAGAGTAGTGAGAATGGACACCCTTGTCATATTCTTGATGTTAGGGCGAAAGCATTCAGTCTTTCACCATGAAATATGATGTTACTTGTACTACTTTATACATGCTTTTTATCATTTTGGTTTGTTTTTAAAGTTGTTTTTAAACTAGAAGCTGCAGAATAATACCAGAGTTTGTGAAAATTAGACAGGAGTCAAAAAGAAAAATCTGAAAAGTTCCTATCCAATATATTCTGGAATTGCGTATTGTTTATTCTGGTTCCCAAAAAGAATGGTTTCTAATACAATTCTTGCAAAGAATGGGTTTATAAGCAGTCTTGAGTTGAATTGGGATTTCACATATAACCTTCAGTAGATATCTCAGTAATCTAAAACATTTTGAACAATTTACACAACTTTTATCTCTCTAGTTCCTGGTGCTCCCAAAAAAGAGGAAATCTTGACATGACAGATGTTCTTCTGCATCTATGCTTTTCCTTTGTTGCTGCCTGTTTTTGAAAAAAAATCTCCTGACAGACACACACACACACATACACACACACACCACCACCACCACCACAACCACCCTTCTCTATTCATCTAGCCAGCTTCTGCTCTTTTAAGGCATCTTATATCTCTAGGTTGTGTGTGTTCCTTCCTATGCACTTACAACCATAAGATCAAGGTTCTTGCTGTTGGTCCCAAGTCTGTCTTTAACCAGACAGGGATCTGCTTGAAAGGAGACCCCAGTGATTCATATGATTTTTACTTTCAGAATCTGGCATGCAATAGACTGATGTTCTGTAGGCTTTCTTGTTTACTAAGTCACTGATGCCTTTTCCATCCTTCACGCTGATGTATATTTAAGATTCTTTATCTCATAAGCACTTTCTTACGTGCCAAAAAGTTTGGGATATGGTTTGAAGACATTTTATCCTGGTTGAACTAGTGTGTTTGGTGTGCATAGCTTCAGCTAGTAAGCTTGTTAAAAATGCAAATCTAATTCTGACTCCGTAGTTTCAAGTGACTCCAAAATACTTACATTTGTAATAAACAACCTATGTGATAAGGATGCCTGTGGTCCTGGACCACACTTTGAGCAACATAAATTAAGAATTCTGGAGATCCTGCTTCATAGAAGGAAAAAAAAAATCCATTGTAATCACAGTACTTTGCTAGCAACAATGCCTTGGAAAACACATTAAAGCCACTACAGTTATTTTTCTTTGCTATCCCTGAAGCATATGCTTCATGAACTGGCCACCTCAGGTGTGAAAATAATGCTTCTTGCCTTCATATACGATGGAGATAGTAACAATGCAAATATCTTGAGCAATGGACAAATCTGTGCCAGGAAATATTAATGCTTAGACAAAAGAGACTGAGACATTATTAGTTTCTGTATAACTATTTTATCTGTTTTTGCATACTCTAGTTAAAAATCAGTGATGAATTCATAAATGACATATCTTATAAGGGGTTGACATCCAAATTATATGAAGAGCTCACGCACCTTAACAGACAAAAAGCAAATAAGCCAATTGAAAAATGTGCAGAGGAGCTGAACAGACACCTCTCCAAAGAAGAAATTCAGATGGCCAACAGGCACATGAAAAGATGCTCCACATCGCTAATCATCAGAGAAATGCAAATTAAAACCACAATGGGATATCAACTCACACCAGTTAGGATGGTCAACATCCAAAAGACAAACAACAACAAATGTTGGCCAGGATGTGGAGAAAGGGGAACCCTCCTACACTGCTGGTGGGAATGTAAAGTAGTTCAACCATTGTGTAAAGCAGTATGGAGGTTCCTCAAAAAACTCAAAATAGAACTACCATTTGACCCAGGAATTCCACTCCTAGGAATTTACCCTAAGAATGCAGGAGCCCAGTTTGAAAAAGACATATGCGCCCCTATGTTTATCGCAGCACTATTTACAGTAGCCAAGGAATGGAAGCAACCTAAGTGTCCATCAGTAGATGAATGGATAAAGAAGAGGTGGTACATATACACAATGGAATATTATTCAGCCATAAAAAGAAAACAAATCTTACCATATGCAGCAACGTGGATGGAGCTAGAGGGTATTATGCTCAGTGAAATGGGCCATGCAGAGAAAGACAAGTATCAAATGATTTCAGTCATCTGTGGAGTATAAGAACAAAGGAAAAACTGAAGGAACCAAACAGCAGCAGACTCACAGAACCCAAGAATGGACTAACAGTTACCAAAGGGAAAGGGACTGGGGAGGATGAGTGGAAAGGGAGGGATAAGGGAGAAAAAGGGGCATTACAATTAGCACACATAATGCAGTGGCAGGGGACACAGGAAAGGCAGTATTTACAGAGAAGACAAGTAGTGACTCTATACCATCTTACTCTGCTGATGGACAGTGACTGTAATGGGGTATGTGGGGGGGGACTTGATAATAGGGGTTGTAATAACCGTAATGTTGTTCAAGTAATTGTACATTAACGATACCACAATAAAAAAAAATTCAGTGATGAATAACTTCTATGGTGTGAAGTTATGTAGCAGAAGAAAACAAAAACTGGGTAGGCAATCAACAGTGCTGATACATAATTGGCTGTCAAAAAATAGTCATTTCAATTTTTTTTTTCATACATAGGCTACATTCTGATATGATATACTCCTCCATTTAGTGATTGGGAAACATTTGGATGGTACAGTTTTACAGTTCCAACTCAGTTACACTTCAAGAGCTTTAATGATTTGATAATGTTGCCTTTTAGTTACACATTTAAAATGATATACTGCTATGTTATCATATTTGTGCAGAGTAACATCTGGTTAAAATAAGTCCAGAAACACTATTTTTTCTTCTTCTATGGGCAAATATAGTAAGTTTTCCTGAATAGCTTTATTCCATGCTTATATCCTAGCAATGGAATACTGTTTGCCAGGAACAATGAAATGAAGCACATAGGCCTTCTTATTTCCCTCTGATGTATTGATTTAAGGTGCTTAGAATATTCATAAGTGCCTATAGTTTGTAATTTTATCAATTTAAAGACAATTAGTTTGCTTTTTACATTTTTTAAGGCAGATTTGAAAATTTCCAACTTGTATTATAACATACACACTGCCTCACTTTATAGTTACTATATAGGCAATTTATATCAACCCTTAAGAGCTATGATGTGAGCACATTCTTTCCCAAATAGGCAATGCAATTGTTCTGATTCAGAAAGTGATACCATTGAGTATATTAACTGTGGTATTCATAAGTTTTGTTTTCTAAATTATAGCTTTTTTTCTTCCTTTCTCCCCATAGGCTTAAACTTTGTTCAAAATGAAATGAATATAATTTTCTCCATGCTATAATTTAAGCTGGAGAGTGTGAATCAGAAGTTGCTGTCCTGGATTGTTACTGGAAGAAGTGAAATGTTTTTAAAAAATATAACTGCTGGTGATCAAAATAGTATTTGCCTTGATTGCTTTATTCAACACTTGAAAAAAAAATTATTTGGGCAATTATAAAAACAACTTGTTTTTTTCCACAGCTACAAATAAAAAGGAATATGTAGATTTAATTTACTGTTATCCTTTGAATGCTACCTACTTGGTAATTTCCAGAAATACAGAACCCTTCCAGACATGGGACAAAGAAAGCTTATAGCCAGAAGCTGAATATTTTCAACAGTGCTTGTAAATAACAAGAATAACTATAGGTAGAATAAGACTTATTTAGGCTGCTTATGATAAAATATTTTAGGAGAGATATTCATGAATAGTAGTCTATAATTAAAAGGTGAAGTTAAAAGTCTTCATGATTTGGTGAATCACTGGCAAATGTAGGTGTCAGTTTAAATATATTTTCTTGTTCAAGATAATTTATTTCCTCCTTTAAGACATACTTCCTGGTTATTTAATTCTAATATATACACTTTGCCCTTTTGAAGAGCCCACATGACATCTCTGACATTATTACAGAACACAGGATTAGTGCGTATATATTTTTATTGTATTGCTGACTTTCTGGAAGACTTAATGCAGATACCAAAAACCTACTTTTCCTTCTCAAAGCAAATATACTCCTGAGATTCCTGAGAAGGGATTTTTTAGAATTATCCCATGAAAGAAAGGAATGTCTCTGTGTGAACATTTTAATTTGATTATCCTTTCTGAAATGTCTTTTTGTTTTGTTTTCAAATCAGATCTTGAAAATTTTAAAACCAAAATTAGAAGTACAGTGTCAGTGCGTGAAGGCCAGGGAGTCGTCCTACTCTGTGGCCCTCCGCCTCACTCTGGAGGTAAGAAGTGCTCTGTTTTTGTTTTTCTATATTTATTGAGTAAGTTTCAGGGCAAGACCCACAGCATATGTACCATTATTGCTTTCATAAATTGCCCTGAGAAACTTGATAACCCAGGCATCGGATTCTGTCAGCTGTGTTGGAATATGAGAAACTCTACAAAAGATGGTCCATTCACAGAAGTCCCTGAACATTATTTACTCATTCCAACAAGGAGGGTTCTAAAGGCAAGAAAGACAGACTTGATTTGAAATACCAAATGGTGCTGAACAATGCTTTATCCTTCCACCATTATCATTTGTTACTTGGTTTCAAACCATGACATACATTGGAGTCTTTGTGATTTCTCTTTCTCTCTCAAACACATGCTTGCACATGCTTATTAATATATACAAATATATATATAAATAGTAAATGTGTGTATATTCACATTATTTTCATTAAGGTGTTGGGACTGAAAATGTACACTACATGGTATTAAGTGAAATATTGCTAAAAATTCAGATGCTTCACAAAATAGCTACCCAGAGTGAAAATGAACTTCAGCACATAGGAAAATAATTTAATAAGCATTGTTTCCCAATCTGAGCCTGGAGGAGTGTTGGTTTGATTTTCCTCCTCTCATGCACACTATTGCAAACTTGGTCACTTGTAGGAACAAAGAGAGCATTATTAATATATAATTCACTGTTCTCAGAGAAGCACACACACTGTGTTATTGAGAGGATGAACAACATTGTGCCATAAACAGGTTAGAGAGAATCTTTCTGAGCAGAGGCGAAACTGAGAAGTCTTTTTCCCATCACAGTAAAGCTTGTTCAAATGAAAATACACTGAACTTCCGTGACATACAAACCAAAGTCCTTTTCCCCCAGTGACATGTCAGTTTTAATCACAAAACCCTCAGCCCAATAAAACACACATTTCCAATGATCAGTATCTGATCACTTCAAATGTATAAGCCAGCTGGAGACTGCAGATTTGGGGCTTGATTAGCAGACATGATTGCCATCATGTTGGCTGGTATGGCTTTAAATCAGACTCCCAGCCTATTTCAATAGTGTATATTTTACTGGAATCTTGATGTTCCAGAGGAACTTTAACTTTGAAGGGAAGCGTAGAGCCTCTTGATTGCAGATAAAGTAACTGAGCCCAAACTGGCTTGAAGAACATAGGCAGTTTACTGACTCATATAACTGGAAGGATCAAGTGGCTTCTAGTAGAGCTGTAAGGTTGACACAGAGATTCACCTCCCAGAAGGACTTGGCTGCCTCGCTGTGCGTAGTGGGATCAACCCATGGTCTCTAGGCTCTCAGCAACTTCCCGATCTGCCTCAGTTGTCAAGGGCCACTTGCCCATACTATCCCTCTTCCTGGGGCAGCCCACATCTGGTGACTGATCAAGGCAGGAATATAAGGGGTCAGCCATTTCTGCCCAACACCAGACAATTCTGATTGGGCAGCCCTTCCAGAGTTTACTTCCAGGATGTCCAAGGCTTTGTTGGACCACATCATTCAACTTCTTTATCTTCCCCATCCTGTCCCTGCCTCCTTTCTTTCACGAGTTTTGATCGGTGATCAAATTGTTTTGCCCCAAACTCTGTCTCAGTGTCTGCTCCCTGAGAACTAGTCTCCCAAGCTGCTGGACCCAGGGTTTCAACCAATTTCTTAAGCAATTTTCCTTTCTTTGTATTTCTTGGCTCTGCTCCCCTCCATGTTGAGCCCTTGGATGACAAAGGTGGCCCTTGGTAATTCCAAGATTTTTTGGTCCTCATTGTTAAAGGTCCTGATGAACCAGACAACCTGATACTTAATGGCCTGTGATTTTAATTGGATCACCCTTCTTTATGAGATATCCCTGCAGCAGATGGTCAAAGTCTGCTTCATCTACTGACAAACACTGGGATGACAAAGTTACAGTTTCCAAGAGGAAAGAAAGGTTTTTGTTATCAGAAAAGAAAAGGGGAGCTATATTAGATAGAAATAATTAATGGCTAGAACTATACCTAATAAAGAAGTATCAAAATAATTTAAATTTATTTTTAAAATAAATATAAAATAATAGCTGGATAGTCTATGATTGAGAAATGTTGACCCAATTTATGATTCTGACTGAGTAATCTAAGCGTTTTTACAATTAGATCTATTTGATGATAGCAAAGGACCTTTGGGTTGACTCAGTAGTGCACAGTAACAATATCTTAAGCTGTTGGATAAAACATGTTCCAGAAGATGAATCATTTCTAATATCATGAAGTTGGAGAACAGTGGGCCAATCATGGCTCTCCTAAGTAATGACATCCTGACTTGTCTCTGCCTTTGCTGACTTCATATAGTTCTCTTTTCATTTTTTAAAGCACACAGGTTGAAGTGACTATGGGAGTCAATTAGGACTGTAGGTGATGAAGGAAAGAAATCTCCTTAGATGGGGTACATTAGCCATTATGAATCTGGAGCATGCATGAGAGAGCAAATAATTGAACAAAAGCAAACCTTCCTCATTGCTGGGTTGTACAGGAAAATGATCGGAGCCCGAGCATCAGATGTAGATGCTGAATACGTGATTCTCATTGAACCAAGTCTACCTAATGCTGAGATACTCAAATCCACATCCACTGCCCTGACATATTGCCTTGTGAGCTCTTTGAGGACAGCGCTGTATGTCAGCGTTTGCTCTGTACCCAAGTGCTCAGCACAAGGCTGGTTTATAACAAGCAGTCAGTAAATAGTGGTTGAACAAGTGAACACATTCATGAAATGAATAAAAATTCTTATTTGTATTTGGCTAGCTATAAACGCTTTTTGAGCATTTACTGGAGACTTTGTTTCTGGAGGTGTAAGCATCTAATAACTAATACGCCCTGGGTACCCACCAGACAGGTGCAGACACTGATAGATCAAAGTGAACTCTGACCAAAGCTGTTGACAGCAGTCCTGCTTCATCCCCTTGTTGATTTAGGGACTTTAAATGCAGTGGAGGGTGTGAGCCAGGTCACAGAGCAGCTGAAGCCGTGACTCTGCGGTTTATTAGTACATGTGATGCGTGGCACTCACAGCCTCCACTGTGACCCATTAGGCCATCCTCCCACAGAGTCCCACAGGCCCTCCCAGACAGGCACTTGCCCTTCTCTGTTTTCACCATCTGTTACCTGTTTTCACATCTTCATATTTCTTCCTTTCTACTTTGTCCTTTCTCAGTGGTTGACAAATGTTTAATTTTGTTGTTATTTTCTGATTATTAAAAGAACCATCGTATTTTATTCATCCACCATATTCCCTTACAGAGTAACAGCTTAACCAGGGAGGTGCAGAAAGGTGAAATAATATCAATAGTAATAATAAATTAATAATAATAGTAACCTTATTGAGTTGCTGCTTTGATAGGGAGCAGTATGCTGGCTTTTTGCAGAAATCATCTGCTAGGAGATTCTTTAGATTAAAAGTATGGAGAGGGATGAGATGAGTGACAGTCTCAGGCAGAGCTGGCACTCAGTCCTAGAGATGTCAACAGGCTTAATTCTCAGCCAGCTTATCCCCAAATGCTTTGAGCCCAGACTTCTTGCTAATAAATGAGATGAGGCAGGAGACCCAGGCTTCAGCACCAAGCCTCCCAGCATTAATTTGGAGTACAGTTTGGGAGTTCACAGAGTTTGGCCTAGAGCAGAAGTAGCCTGTCTAATATCGCAGAACTGTGAAGAAGTGGAACTAGACACTCAGTGGCTGACTCCTGACCATGGCTCTGTGTTATATCACACTCAAAGCCAGCCTATTGAATGATCATGTTACAGAGGCACAGAGTCCTCAGTAAAGGTGTTGCTGTGCTAAGCAAGGGCCTCTGACATTTCCAGTCAGGGGCAGCAGAGTTCATTGTTTTGTTCTAATATTCAATCCACTGTTCATGAAAACACAACAAATCAGCGATGCCCAAAGTCACATTAGCAAAAATCTCCCGAGTTCAACCAAATTCCCAATTCAGACATGTGTTAGCTTCATGCTTCTGAGGCTTTAATTGCAAAGGAATCAACTAAGGACTTGATAAAATGCAGATTCTGATTCAGTGGGTCTGGCTTGGGCCTGAGATTCTGCTTTTTTAATAAGCTTTCCCATGAAGCTTAAACGCTGATGGTCCGTGGACTGCACTTTGAAGACCAAAACCCTATAGCCTGTCTGTTTGTTAAGCAGAGTCCTTAATGAGTTTTCTGTCACCTGCCTCCGCCCTCGCACTCCTTCTTTCTTCCCTTCCTTCTTGCCTGTTGCTCAGCTGAGACACTGGAATGTGTTGAGAACTTCAGAACCAAAATATTCCCTCTTCCCTGAAGATGCCATTTTTTTTTCTCATTAAAGCCTAAAGTGTCTTAAGATGCTCTTCAGTCAGATTTACTCCCTTATTTGGTGTACGCCCAGGTCTCTAACAGATTTATATAATTTTAATATCTCATCAAACTCTTGTCTTTTCTTTCTAAGTCCTTGGGATAAGAGGACATTACTACCCTTATAATGAAGGTCCCAGAGGCCCCAGTATAAAAAGGATCATGGTTTTATCCCATGACTTCTAAGCTTGCAGGTGTGATGTGAGAGCAAACACGACCTGTAATGTGATGTTATTTTAGATCTAAAAATCCATGGAGAATCTCACCAAATACAGACTCTTTAGTTATTGAAATTATATGACATAAAATATCCTAGGGGTTGATGGGAATCTTCATTGGGTTGGGTGTTTTAGCTTCTGCAAAGCTGAAAACTAGATGTCTTAAATCTCCAAGTGAGATGATGCTGTGATTGTTGTGACCCCAATGAGGTAAAAATATTGAGTCTCAAAGAAATACCAGTTTGAGTGTTTTTAATCACTGACGGCTGCAGTGTGCTCCCCAATGGCCCTGTCTTTCCCACACTGCTTTCTGCCTTCTTGTAGGAGGGACACTTCAAGAGCCTAAGGGTCCTGTACTAGAAAGGCACGCCTCATTTGGTGAATTGGAGGTTGTGGATTTAGGACTTAAACCAAAGGTGTTTGGGTGGAGTTCTGGTTTTATTTTCTCCTGTAGCCAGCCATCAGCATGATCTATATGGGTTATTGCACAGCTATAGAACTTTGCTGAGTTCTAGTTATTCTATTATGGGCTCACAGTAAAATTATCTTAATACTTATTCTCTTGATGAAATAATTTTTTTTAGCTGAGATGAAACATTCTGGAATGTTCTCACAAAATAGACTAAGAAGATGGATGGAAAGGGCCAAAATAAGGGTCCCAAACTATGCAGGCTGCATATATTATTCATACTCCTTTAATTAATCTGGGCAGATAATTTATAAGAAAGTGGCGGCAACCTGGGGCTGCCTTGCTTAAGAGCAGTCACTACTTTTGATGCTATAAGAAGGGAAAACTGTTTCATGTTGAGTGACAATTAGGGATTTTTCCTAGGAGTCCCTATAAGTTACACAAGTTGTTGTCATTTGGAAGGGGGCTTATCTCCCACTCATTCTATGACACACTTTCTGCTACATCCTATTCATTATCTTCTCTGCAAAAAAAAAAAAAAAAAAAAAAACAGTTCCTCTTCAAGACAAAAGAAATTAGGATCTGATTGGAAATTGGTTGGAAAACTAGCAATTGACAAGCCAAAACTAAGGGACATAGACTATATGCAACTTAATTATTAATCTAATTACCAACAGTGTGAAAAGCTGAGATTTAGTGTAATTACCATACAATTGCTGATACCACTACAAAATCATTAGAAATTCAAATGCACAAGAAAAGCCTATTATAAATAAGCTTACAAGACTAGTTCATGGGTGTATCATGACAAATACTAATTAGGCAGGAATCTGTAAGTTGATCAAGTTATCACGCACACATATTTTAATAAGGTTTGTCTTTTTTTTTCCCCCAAAGATGGCTAATGAAATTTATTCTGAGTAAAGAATAGACTTGAGTCCTTCTTTGTGTTTAATAAGCAAGCAACTTGGTTCTCTGATGCAGCTTCCCCATCTTTGCTCTGTGCATATTCTTGTGGAAATGACAGCCTGGACACTGCCATCCACTCATAATAACATAGCCTTTGGGATGTGCAAGGGAGAACGTGAGATGCCACACAGCAGGTCTTGGAAGCTGAAGCGACTTTATGCTAAAAGTTGCTTTGTAAAATCTGGTGTGACAGAGGTGAGAATGGCTAGCAACAGAAGCAGATGGCATGGGATTTACACCCTCTGTCTCAACATCTTTATTTATTTTTTTCTTTCCCCAAGACCCAAAAAACAAGTCATCTCAGGTAGCAAAGGTGGGGGGGAATGTAAATAAAAAGTACCATTAGGAGTTTCCTGAAAAGACTTGTCTAGTTGCCCGACCCTTCATCAAGGCAACGAGACAGATTAACTAGTGCTTTTGGCTACAATTATGACTCAAAATAAGCATTTCCCAAAATAATTTCTAATGTTGACACCAACTTGTTTTAGACACTCGTTTTTCCTTGAACTACACTTCTCTACTGTACCTGCTTGCAATTTAGTCAAACCTAAAACAATAGCTCTTTACAAAGCTTCAAAGTAAAGAATACACAATCTAATATGTGCCTGAGCAGAATACCCTTTTGGGCTATTGTCACATTTACCACACTGGTCGCTCTGCAAAATGTTCCCCGAGAATCTGGCGGTTTCACCTTCCCTAAAGCAATATAGCTGAACATTGCACCATCAAAGGCATTTATACAATCACAAATTGCAGAATCCAGATAAAGCAGATGATTAGTAGGCTATCGCGGTATTAACATCTGCACCACAGAATATTACTCCAAATTCATTGCTCTGGACAGGGGGTAGGTTAATGTGTCACAGCAAAGAGAATCCATTGGTGGGCTGAATGAATAATATATCACAACTGTACCATTTTTATTTGAGTATATGTCCATGCTAGTGTGACTGTTGACATTTACAGGAACCTAAAATATTAACAAATTCATTGTTGCCTTCAGATAAGTATGTTCTCCATCAGTTGACACAGAAACCTCATCCTCTCTTTCACAGATGACAGCAACATATTTTCATCTCTAAAGGGAGTATCTGTTGTAGTGAATAACCTTAATTTCTGAACATGCATTTTGTAGATGGAATGGAGATGAAAAGTCCTAAGTTACTCCAAAATGTTTGAATGTGGAAACTGAAGTAAACATGTGCATTAAGTCTGCCTTTCTTCCTTCCTTTATCTATCCATCTCTTCCTTCCTCCATCCATTTTATTCATTCATTGATTTACTCATGCAGCTATGAAATATCTGTTGATGTGTGGAAGATGTTTTATGTCTTATAATGTCATTTTATTGTTATGGCACTTCATTTGAATAATCTGAGTATTAAATAGAAAACTGAGAGCATTGATGGCAAACTTGATAGGAATGTGTTCAAATCTGTATTTGTTGACTCCCCAGGTGAAAAATACTGAGCTCAATTTGCAGGAAATAGAAAGATAAATAGGAATTCCCCTGTCCCTAAGGGCTTATGGTCCCACAGGAAGTGAGAAAGGTGGGTTTGCTGATGACTGGTTAGTGGTTAGCCTTGTAATAACAGTAACAGTTGCCATTATTCAACCAAATACCAGGCTTACTGCTCATAGCATCAAAAAACAGAGTAACAATCACTCTCACTCTGCATGGACAAGATGAGGCTCAGAACAGTTAGGTGATCTGTCCAGAGCCACACAGTGGTAGGTTTGGGCTTTTTTTTTTAACACATTTTCTGCATTCTAGAACAGTGTTCTTCAAACTGTTATATTAGATACACTGATATAATTAAAATAATTTAAGTACCACATACATACATCCTACACATATACACACATTTGGACATACTTAGGAGGCAGAGAGGTACAAGCCAGTCATCTAAGAGCTAGATGGCTTGAGTTCCAATTCTAACTGACATAATACAAACTTTGGGCAAGTTACCTAATCTCTAAATCTCTGTTTCTTATCTGTAAATGGCTTATAATCACAGAATTTATCCTTATAAGGTGGTTGTGAGGACTTAAGGAAGTAATAACTGTGAATTGCTTGAAATATTTATATAGATAAAAAATATACCATTGTCCTCATATGTTTACTATATGGAAAAATAGAAAAAAAATTTAAATATCTGAAAAAAGTAGGTCTGTGAAGACAGTTTTTTAATATTTTCTTCCCGTATCCCAGGGGATTGTCTTGCCTAGAATAGATGTACCCCACTTTGAAAAACATGGTTCTAGAAAATGTTTGGGTTTCCCTCCTGGTTGGATTATCTGGGTTTGGGAGTGAAAGACTGATTATTTTTTGTTCCATAGCACAGTTACACATAGAGATAGAGGGATGGGGATGCCTTTGAGATACACGTTCAGGCCCCAGCGATAACTGTCCTCCTGAGAACCCCCCCATGGCCTCCACAGGCTGTGCTCCCACCTAACAATGTGCCAGTGGCCTTGGCTCAGAGGTGGACACCAGCTGACCTAAGCTGGATCAATCTGGTGCTCTCTTCTGCAAATCTGGTATTTGACCTGACAGGCTACAATTTTAAATTTGGGAATTTCAGGCAATCCTTTTCTATCATGCACACTAAGGAGCCAAGAATGGAGATGTACATGTAACTGAGATATAGAGACCAAGGGCAAAGAGTTCAGACTGAAGAGTCCCTGGTTGCAGGCTCTCCAGTTTCCTCCCTTGCTTTCTTGCCCTTGAGGCTATTCAGCAGCCCCTGCATATGGAAATACATGGCATTCCCTTTATTATGGAAACCGACTATGGTGGGATTCTGTATCTTACAACCAAAGGCTCATAGCTAATGCAGAGGGCATTATTGTTACCGCTATGCCAGTGTGTGTGTGTGGGGGGGTGTTGGTGGTGGGGAAATAATAAAATTGATGCAAGGATAATAGGAAATCTAATATATAAAAAATAAAGGATCAGAAGCTACATGTTTCAACAAGTGTCCTTGGCCTGTTCCAGCATCTTGTATGATTGAAGTTGGCATTGAATACAGCACAAACAGCCCTGGAAGGAGGCAGGGTCATGGAGGACAATTTGAAGAAACTGCATTCATTACAATTATATTTTCAGGCTATGAGTGAGTTCCCCAGAGTTTCAGGGCTGCTGCTGTCCAGTCCACGTGGATTTTATCACAGTGATGCGGCTGCATGTTTTCCTGTCCGGTTCCATTCTCAAATCCCTGAAATGGTCTTCCATAGCACGATGAGAGAATCATTTTCTCCCACTCTAAAGATGACCAAGTTCTCCTTGCTCAGATTTCATCCACCCACAAACAGAAATCAGAAGGGGCCTTAAACCCATCAAAATAATTACATGTTAAGCTGGAAGTTTAAATCCACTGTTACAGCAATGGTGCTTCAACAAGAACTAACTTAAAAATCGCAGAGCTCTGCTATTTTCTGTTTTAAGTAAATATTAGGTTGAGAATTTAGTGCAAAGCAAAGATGTTTACTAACATCCCATAAGACACTGAGGGTGATCATTAGTTGGTGCTTTTTTTCAGGGGAAAGACAAAGCTGTAATAGCACTAGGAGAGGCCTAAGAGAGATCTAAACATTGCTTTCTTTGCCATAAAATGTATGTGCATGTACTTAATGTTTTAATTAAGATTACACAAGCTGCTATAAAAGAGAAACCTGAAAATATCTCAGCTGAAATCACACTGTATTTCCCACTCTGATGAAGTCCAAATCAAGAGTTGTTGATCATAGATCTCTGGCTCCATCCATTTATGACCCTTAATTTCAACCTCTAAAACCATGGTCCCTGCCTCTGTTTTTGGCAAGCTGACAGAGAGCGAGAAGGGCAAGAGAAGAAGCCTGGGTGGTTTTTAGAGGACAAGCCTGGATGGTCCCTAGTCACATGGTCACACCGAGAGCAAAGAGAGTGAGAAAATGCACTCTGCTCTGTGCTGAGGGGGTAGTGAGAAAGGGTTGGAAATTTAGCAAGCCTGATTCTGCCATATGTAGGTTGACATGTGCTTCAAAAATAAGCATGTTAGGACCAGAGACCTAGAAGATACTATTGTACATCTTCAGAGCAGTATTGAGTGAACTCTCGTGGCTGTGTAAGCAGCTCATTTGGAAGGCATGTTTAAAATGTGTGTTCCAGATTCCCACTCCGAGATTCTGACTCCCTAGTGCAGGGTTTTTCCTGGGAATCTGTACTCTATAAATGACCCTGGGGATTTTCAGTGTACACTTTGAGACACACTATCAAGTCATATGAATTTAAATGTTTTAAACGTTTCAGGGAATAGAGGCATGTCATTTAGGATGGAGTGAGGGTAAGTGCTGGAGTATTTCAAGTGGTTGGGTTTTATTAAGTAGGACATTTTGGATTCCAAAAGGGAAGTGGGATTCTTGGCTTATATGGAACATTGATATTCATTTATTTATGGGCTAAGCACTTCCTATCTCAGCTGAATTTTTTTCTTCATTAACATTAGCTGCCATAGAGAGCGTGGTCACTGGTGTGCCCTGTGTAATTGGGTGTTCCCCAACGTCATCCACCTTCCTGTGTATGGCGTACATGGTAGGCACCCAGGAGTCAGCGGTTCTTGTTGATGGTCACAGGAACTGAGTACCACTCCATTGGTTAATTTTGCATAGCTTTTGATCTACACAGGAACAGCTTGACATCTTAACCCTGAGCCTTTTGGACTTGTTTATTGTTGTTATGTTCATGCATGTGTGTATGTGTGTGTGTGTGTGTGAGAGAGAGAGAGAGAGAGAGAGAGAGAGAGAGAGAGAGAGAGAGTTTCATCTTGAGGGATAGGTCTACCTAGATTAAAATCCAAATTGACTTGGTAGGGAGGGAGTTTGCAGAAAGTTTCCCTTTTAGGCCTGGCTATTTTTCCCTATTAAATTTAGCCAGTTGGACTTTGAATTGATACCAGGAGTTAACATTTAAAAAACTGAAATGAATCATGTGCCACTATTTGAATACTACTACAAGAATCAATTTCTAAATTCATTCACAGAAATGCCACAATGATCATTTTTCCACATCCCCAGAGGTCTGCAAGGGCTGGCCAGTGATTCAGATGTTGGGTGAACAGGACCAGGTTTTGAGGCTTGGGCATTATTTTTTTCTTTCCAGTAACACAATTAAATCTCTTAATAGCAGCATTGCTTTATTAACATTTTTTTTAAACAAAGAACACAGTTCTTCTTTGAGTTCCTTAAGGTTTTTTGTCTCATGTTTTCTATATTTGCTGGTTATAGTTTAAACCATGGCTTGTTTCCTAATGTCCTCTTAAATTAAATTCATTAACACAGGCATGGTTTGCATATCAAACACAGATTTTTTTCACCGTTTAAATGAAATTTACTCTGTATCAGTCAGTTTTTTTAGGTCCTGTTGCAGTAACAAGTAATTCCAAAGTCCAGTGGCTTACAGTCATGAAGGTTTATTTCCTGTTTTGTAGGCTCTAGTCTGTGAGTTGTCTGCAGCTAAATGCCATGTGACTTCTTTCTTTTGAGAAAAAGCAGCCACTATCTGGTATGCTATTCTCAGGCTGGAAGAAGAGAAAATTGTCAGAGCCATTCAGTCTGTTCATGAATGGTACATATGTCATTTATGTGCCCATCTTACTTTGTAAAGCAAGTTATTACAGCCAATGCTGATAAAATGGGCCAGAAACTGTCCTGCCACAGAGAGGAGCAACAAATGATTTTAATAATTTAAATAATTGACGACAAATAATGTAATGACATAATTGACTGTAAGTTCTCTCATGCTTTTTTTTTTAGCTATATGGCCCTTGTAATCTTTCTTTCAATTTCCCCACATTTGATGGAGATCTATGTCCTAACTCTTATCAACAAGAATACCTAAGAACAACAATATATCATGAAATACACAGCATTACTTTTCTTAGCAAATGTTTTATAACCCCAGAATATATATATAAGTCAGGGATAAGCCAGTCACACACAACAAAGTTGTGGGGGTCTAATGTGTGAGATTTTGTCATACATTAAGCACAAACTGGTATTTTTGAGACTGAATGTGATTTTATCGAAAGATGTGAATTTGGAAGATCAATGATAGATGTCTGGTGTTGCTGTGAGAAAGCATAATATTCCCAAGAGTGAATGCAATAACATAACTCATTCTAATGTTGTATCTATACGTGAGTCATTTTTTGTTCCTAATGTAAATTTTTATATAAATCTAGAAATTTAAGGGTTTATTTTTCTCGTTTTTCTAGTATAATCTTAATGTTCTCAGTGACATTATTATGTTTGGAAACTTTATGCAACTTGTACTCCTCTTACTTCTTTTAAGTTCCCATTTGATTTTCAACAACATGCCTCAAACTCTCTGATCCCCTTGCATAGATGAGGACCCGTACTATGCCCTACTTCCCTGACCAGACCATCTGATTGATGGGTCTACACTAAATGTAATTGGTGAGGGTTAATTCTGCATTCTTGCCATAGATTTCTTATTTCCTCTTGAGGTTTTACCCTTTTATCAGATCACATTGTACTCAGAGACTATTTATGTGACGTTGGACCATGCGTTCTTATGGAATAGTAACAGGTACCATGCAAAAGTGTAAGGCTATTTTAAAAAATCCCATTTTCAAAAATGCTGGCAAAAGCAAAAGAAAGCATCGTTCTTTTATTTCTCAGAGCTTTTAATAGTACAATATTAATTTTACATATCCAAGAGGAAGACTCAGTCATGCTGCTTTTCCCAAACTTACTTGATGAGAGAACCCTTGTTTGTGCAGCATCTTGCAAGACCAAGTATTCTGAGGAGTATCTTTAGGATTCTGGAAATGCTCACCTAGCTTGAAGATTATGCACACAAATGATTTTCAGAATATCCTAAGGGTGCTGTAAGGATGTGTGAAGGTCTTCAAGGGGACAGCTTAGTGTGCAGACCTCTACTTTCCCCCACCTTCCTCTTCATATAGAGCAATTCTGTCTTTACCTATGGTAAATGATGTAGTTCCATATGAATATTCTTTAAAGGAAGGATTCTTTTCTGATAATTATAAAGAAAGAGGAAGGAAGGGAGGTGGGGAAGACAGATAGAGGGAGAATGTTTCTTGTTTTATCAGTGAGTAAGTGGAGTCAATTGCCTGACTTTGTTCCAGTTCATCTTCATCATAGAATTCTTCATACATTAGGGAGTAGTTTCTTCATTATATCATTTTGAAGACTGAGGGAGAAAATTACAGGATGTTTTGACTAGTTAATGCACTTCTGGCATTTGGTGAATTCAATTAATTTATGTGTGGATCACATTACATCTGTTACAGTAATAACAACAGGCTGGTGTTTTCTGGTGGGGAAACTAATCCATCAATCATCCCTAATCGTTGATCTTCAGAGAATGGGACCCCTTCTGCCTGGTTTATAGTAACACTACTGCCAAATTATATTGCATTCCACCAGTCTCTTAAGAAGGCCTATTCTGTTTCCACTTGAGATATGAAATGACATCTGAAGTGGTGATATATGTAGACTTAAAGCAATCTTTTCAATCATTATAACCTTTAAGCACTGCTAGCCTCCCTCAGGATTCTTTGACCTTTTCTCTCTGTATTATGCTTTCGACAGCTCAGAGAGAGTAGTATTGTACCTGACATCTGCTATAAACATGAAATGTTAATTCTTGGCACATACTGAATATCGCTAACCACTTACAGATACTCATGTGATTTATTTCTCTTTTCCCAAGCCATGGGGAAAAAGTCTGTGTGCGTTTTCGTAATCCGGTTCTAGTAAGCAGTAAAGGATAATTTTTGGTTCTCCATAGCTGTGGTTCTGAGCCTGGGATTCACCATGGATTAGGCAGGAGGCAGAGGCTCACCACTCTTTAGCAGTGCAATGAGAAGGATTTTGTTCTCTGTAGTACCAAAGTAGAGGACTATGAGAACAGGAGACAGACACATAGGGGAATTGTAATGTCCAGAGGATGAAATCAAGACATTATTAATCTTTCTATGAGTGAAGTAGAGCAGAAGCAAAATCCCATATCTTCAAGAGGCATTGGAAGGTAGCAACACATCCATGACTTCTTCCTGATCCTTAGGGAAGTATTAGAGCTATGTATTCCAAGATAAGAGGCATCAGTAAGAATTCTCAAATATTAACTGAAAGAAGTACTGGCTTTCTACCCCAAGTCATTGTGATGAGAACATTATAATGCAATGAAGGAATTCTCCAGGAAGTGCAAAGAGTGACTGTAATCCAAAACTCAAATGGATATCCAGATATCTCCCAAGGTGGAAGAACCTGGAAACAAAGCAAGAATTGACTTTCTCATCAAAGGAAGCAAGCATTAAGCAGATAACCTGAAATTCTAGTTGGAAATACTAGGCAGAGAAAATTCCGAATCAAAAACGTGAGTGTTCTGCCCAAAGATAGTATGTATATTTTTGTTACATTTGTGAACTTCCAGGTCTTATACATATGATAGGGACAAGTTCGTTGAATCAATTTTAATAGGAATTGAGATAACTAGCAGGTTGGTTGTTAGAACTGTGACAAGACATCCTGATAGGGGACATAACATATAAGTCTGTGTGCGCTTTAGTAATCCAGTTCTAGTAAGCAGTAAAGGTTAATTTTTGGTTTTCCGTATCTGTGGTTTTGAGTCTGGGTTTCACCATGGATTAGGCAGGAAGCAGAGGTTTACCACTTGTATATATGCAGAGTTCTTGCACAGTTTGCGTCATGGAAAACTGCTTCTTCTAGAAGGTGTGTGTACTGTGTTGGCAAAAGGAATCAAGAACCTTTGCACTTGGAGTTTAAAAAATGTAACAGAGTTGATAACTGTACAAACAGTCATTCTCTTAGAACTGTAGAATAGTGGTAACACTTAGGAAAACAACCTTTGAATGGCCCCTCTTTAAGCAATGAGAAGCCTTCATCAGAAGACAAAAGGAGAGATGAATTTTATCAAAATTCTTTTGGAATCAGGGGATGCAAATCCTTCTTGCAGGGTAATTGTCCTGAACAGAGGAAAGGAATCCTTTAACAAAGCTGCATGCAAGATTCCACATGGGAATGGAGGACATTTTCCAGATAATTCCAAGTAAATTTACAAAGGTTCAGCATGGTCTGATGTGCTTACTTGTTGATCTATTGATTTATGATTATATCTACAAATGAATATTTTCATGGTGGGGGAAAAAAAAAGAATTGTTATGTGGGGTGTGAATGCATGTGTTTGAGAATGGCTCTGGCAATCTCGCCCAATTTGGAAATGCATCAGGAGGGATTCGAATCGCAAGCCTGTTTCAAGCCTCAGTCATGCCCCCTCCAAAGACAGAGACAACTTCCAGATCCAAGTGCAGTTGAAAGAATTAAAACATGCAGTACCTCCTGAGCATGCCTTATTCATGCCTTTCTTATTTCTGCAATATCTTTTACAAACCAGCCACGGTTACTATACCAAGGAGATAATCCAGGGATAAGATTTACTCAGCGCAAGCCTTTTATTAAAGGCCTACACATTATGTTCTTGAGAATTTTGTTTTCCTTTTCTTAAACACTAGTTAGATCAGATTTTCAAAAGCACATCAGAAATACTCCTAGTCTTAAATCCAGGGATTTATATAACACAAAGTTGCAAGACCAGTGGGATATTAATTTCCTTTGAAGCACATTAGCTTGAAGTTTGCTGCCTCCCACAGCAGAACAGACTTTATTCAAGCATTTTTGATGACCTCTTAAGGTCCTTCCTACCTCAAGTTATAAGCTGACTGCCAGAAGCCAATGATTGCCTGGGCCATTCTGGCTCACCTGGAAAATATCAGGTACAAGAAAGGTTAATTAGAGACTTATTGTGCTGTTCACAACCACCAACCACTGTTGGAGAACCTGTTGTATATACCTATGGGGTCAACAACACACTTCCTATTCAAATAGGAGGGAGGATATGATTCCCTTAAATGTCAACAACGTACCATACATTATCAAATTGAGATACCTTTGAATGGACAAATGCAATATGGTGATATAGTTTACTATCAAGCATGTGTTAACCAGTATATTCCAGATTTGCTATTTAAGAAGCTTCTATGGGGGCAAACAATTCTGCATCCTCTGTGAAGAACATTTGGCATGCCAGTATTTTACCCACATCTTTGTATTTTCTTAGGCATTCTCCTGCCAGCCCCAGAGTATACATATTCTTCCATTCATTGTTTCTCTGCAGTTCCACTTTGCTTTATCTTGGGCATTGTGTAAAAGAATATAGGAAATTTCAGTTGAATACTAAAACTTAAGAGTTCAGAGTTCAGCTATGAAAGAGAATGAAGGGGCCGTTCAGTTCTGCCAAATAATTCTGTAAACCTGCAGGTCTGAGAACATGTGGCTTATTCGCAAAAGAGTTTTTATTTTTCTTTTATTTCGTTGTATAGTTTTCAAGATACAGTGTAACAAAGTGGAGTTGTCATTTTAGCTCTGAAAGGAATTAATAAGTACATGTTCCCTGCCGAAACTCTCCTATGTATCTTTTCTTTATTGCTTTCTTCCTTTGGCAGAAACGAAATAATTGCTAGCAATGAGAAATCATAGAGCTATGATATTTTAGCTCTTTATTTCCTTTGCACTGTGCATGTGTACAGTGGTAGTTTCTTGTCCTTTTAGCAAAATTCTGGATTTACTAAGGAAGGAAACTGGATGAAGGAAAAGTCCCCTTACAAAGGAGGCATTTACTGGCATCTGGTCTCCTCTGCACATAGTTAAACAAAGGAACATATAAAAAGAAAGACTACAGAATGAACCCAAGCCTTATCCTTGAAGATACGTAAAAAGAGTAGTTCATGGTGTTTTCATTCCAGATGACAAAAGCAGTGATGCTTATTACAGAACTAGAAAATTTAACCAGTTTAAGTCACAAATGTAAAATCACCCACATTACCACAATGCCAAAATAGTCATCCTTTTGGTCTGTTTACTCTTATTTTTTTCTTGCACACTTTTTTTTCCCATAATTGAGAAATACACTGATAAATGTGTACTTTTTTCCTATTAACCTTATAGCTTAAACATGTCCCTCTGTTACTATGAACACCTCAGAAGCCGTGATTGGATTAGACTATCAGCTTCCTTCTCACTGTGCTACATTCCTTCCTATCTAAGAACTGGAGTTTCTGAAATGATCAATTTGCATCATAAAGTTTTGGGGAAGCCAAAATTCTGGTTCCAATCCTGACTCCACCTTGCACAAGGCACCATGCTTGTCCTCCTCACTGCACAAGTTGGGAGGAAGGGTTCATGAGGGAAGGCCCAGGAAGCAGACCACATTCTTCTCTTTCCCCTGGATCTCATATTCTGCCCGCACTTCCATTCAACAGAATCTTGCACCCTTTTGCAATTCACTCAGTCTGGTTGAAAGTGCCAATCTCTGTCAATGGAGGAGTTAATCCATCTGATTTCCTATTTCCACTCTACCTTTTCTCTACAGTGTCCAGACAATAATGAGTTATGGCTTAAAAATGTAAAGTCAATCACATTGTTCCCTTACTTAAAGCACTTCAGCAGCTGCTTATCACAGGTATAATCAAGGCCAAATTCCTTATCATGTCCTCCCAAACCCAAAATATCTGCTCTCAGCCTTCTTCAGGATAACCTCTCATTGCCCGTGCCTACGCTACCCTTCTGCCCAGACTTGCTCCCCCAGAACGCCTAGCACTTAGGCCCTTTGTGCTGGCTGTTCCCTCTGATGGGAATGTTCCCTTTGCTTCCAAATCTTCCCATGTCTGACTTCTTCTTGCCACTTCTTGAGGTGTTCTATCGTATCACCCAGCTTATTTTCTTCCTAACATTTATCATCTCTTTCCATTTTATTGCTTATTTACTTTGTGTATATTAAAGATTGTTTCCCCTTGGCCAGTACACCTGGAATCTACCACCAGGTGAGGAAGAAGTTGGCTAAATTTTCTTTAGTTCTGTATCCTCACAGCCAGGAATATAGCATACACTCAGTAAACAGATGCTAGGTACCTGCTGGAGCACTTAAAATGGTATTTACTGCCTACTTATTCAACATAATATGATATAGGAATTTTCTATCATGAGGATTAATGAGGAATAGTTTGTGACATAGAAGGAGAAAAGGTATGGCTCTAAATAAGACCAGTTAGAAAGTGGTGAGTTCCAAAGATTTAAACTTTCATGAGCTTATATGAGGCTCCATTTTCTTTTTAGTATACTAAAAAGAAAACACGACCCATCAATAAAGACCCCAGCTAGATTATTAGAAACCTCATCAATTCATGACATAATTTCATACCCATGCCTCAAGCCATGCATCTGTGGTTTTTTTTTTTCCAGGGAAGAGAGAAAAAACACAGAGCATAGAGGTTTGAGACAGCCATGGGAGAGCAGCTATAAGCCCAAGAATCCTTTGAAGCCCGTATCTTACTTTGAAGATTCATGCAGTTTTTGCCTTCTACCCCATAATATACCCACGTGCTAAAATTGATACCCTAGGAAGATGTGTGTTGTGAATGCCAGAGCCTCATATATCCTCAACACCCAGGCCTCTGCTCCTAGAGAGCATACCCTCCAGTCTAAGAAACATAGCAGACCTTGTATCTTTTGCAAATTTTATTCTTAGGAAAAGATGGGCTTCATTCTTAAGTGCTTCCCAACCAAAGCTTGTTGTTTAAAACTGGGTATAAAATGCTTGCTGATATAAAAGCTTGGTAATTGGGGAAAGATGAGAGTTGCTGTTCTGGAAAAGTGACCCACTGAGTAGTAGAAAACCAGGGCATGTGGAGATACGGGAAGGAGGGTAATGAGAGGATGGGGATCAGTCACCACCGTGTTGTCAACTCCAGACTGGTGGCTCCCTTGAGCACCTATCTCTTGACCTCCGTGGCTTCACCACTTTACATGATGCTGCCTAATGCTTATGCTTTCAAAGTTAAATCATGTTCCTTAGACTCAATTTACGAAGAGGAAGAAGTGTGTTATATCTCTTATAATGGTTCTTGCAAATGCTATTTTGTCATGTTTAATTAGTTCCCTAAATCAGCTTGTTTGAGAAAACTGTGCATGATAGAGGAGAATGAACGAGAATATGAAAAATACAGGGATTAAAGACTGTGGCTTAGAGTCGAGTTGGTAAAAAATGCATCTGTAAATACTGTTTTCCTAGATTCTTTTTTTATCTTGAATGCATGCTTTCATAAAAACTGATTTGGTTATAATGAAGACACTTTGAATCTCTTTTTTAGTATGAACAGTTAGAAAATTGCAGTTAAAAAAACTCATTGTGTGTAGTGATTGAACAGCAATAGTAAATTAAATTGGATCTTACTACATAGTGCAAACAGAATGCATTAAACTTTTTTCCTGATTTTTTATTAATTATTGAGTTTGTCTCATAGTAGCCAGACAAATATAACCTGTCATCTTCAAAGCAGTTTTCTGTTACAAGGTCACTAGTGTGTCCCTCTTGAGTTTGTTCTCTTCTCTTCTTTTTTTATTATTATTATTTTTTGTTATTTTGCTATCATTAATGTGCAATTACATGAACAACATTATGGTTATTAGAATCCCCCTATTATCAAGTCCCTACCACATACCCCATTACAGTCACTGTCCATCAGCATAGTAAGATGCTATAGAATCACTATTTATCTTCTCTCTGTTATACTTAGCTTTCCGTGTCTCCCCCTCCCCCACATTATAGGTGCTAATTGTAATGACCGTTTTTCCCCCTTATCCCTCCCTTCCCAACCATCCTCCCCAATCACTTTGCCTTTGGTAACTGTTAGTCCATTCTTGGGTCCTGTGAGTCTGCTGCTGTTTTGTTCCTTTAGTTTTTGCTTTGTTCTTATACTCCACATATGAGGGAAATCATTTGATACTTGTGTTTCTCCGCCTAGCTTATTTCACTGAGCATAATATCCTCTAGCTCCATCCATGTTGTTGCAAGTGGTAGGATTTGTTTTCTTCTTATGGCTGAATAATATTCCATTGTGTATATGTACCACATCTTCTTTATCCGTTCATCTACTGATGGACACTTAGGTTGCTTCCATTTCTTGGCTATTGTAAATAGTGCTGCAGTAAACATAGGGGTGCATATGTCTTTTTCAAACTGGGCTGCTGAATTCTTAGGGTAAATTCCTAGGAGTGGAATTCCTGGGTCAAATGGTATTTCTCTTTTGAGTTTTTTGAGGAACCTCCATACTGCTTTCCACAATGGTTGAACTACTTTACATTCCCACCAGCAGTGTAGGAGGGTTCCCTTTTCTCCACATTCTTGCCAACCTTTGTTGTTGTTTGTCTTTTGGATGGTGGCCATCCTAACTGGTATCAGGTGATATCTCATTGTGGTTTTAATTTGCATTTCTCTGATGACTAGTGATGTGGAGCATCTTTTGATGTGCCTGTTGGCCATCTGAATTTCTTCTTTGAAAAATTGTCTCTTCATATCCTCTGCCCATTTTTTAATTGACTTGTTTGCTTTTTGTTTGTTGAGGTGTCTGAGCTCTTTATATGATTTGGATGTCATCTCCTTTTCAGATATGTCATTTATGAATATATTCTCCCATACTGTAGGACGTCTTGTTCTACTGATGGTATCCTTTGCGGTACAGAAGCTTTTTAGTTTGATATAGTCCCACTTGTTCATTTTGGCTTTTGTTACCCTTGCCTGGGAAGATATGTTCATGAAGAAGTTGCTCATCATGTTTATGTCCAAGAGATTTTTGCCTATGTTTTTTCCCAACAGTTTTATGGTTTTATGACTTATATTCAGGTCTTTGATCCATTTTGAGTTTACTTTTGTGTATGGGGTTAGATAGTAGTCCAGTTTCATTCTCTTACATGTAGCTGTCCAGTTTTTCCAACACCAGCTGTTGAAGAGGCTGTCATTTCCCCATTGTATATCCACAGCTCCTTTATTGTATATTAATTGACCATATATGCTTGGGTTTAAATCAGGGCTCTCTAGTCTGCTCCATTGGTCTATGCGTCTGTTCTTGTGCCAGTACCAAATGGTCTTGATTACTGTGGGTTTGTAGTAGAGCTTGAAGTCAGGAAGCGTAATCCCCCCAGCTTCATTCTTCCTTTTCAGGATTGCTCTGGCTATTTGGGGTCTTTTGTGGTTCTATATGAATTTTAGAACTATTTGCTCTAGTTCACTGAAGAATGCTGTAGGTATTTTTACAGGAATTGCATTGAATCTGTAGATTGCTTTAGGCAGGATGGCCATTTTGACAATATTAATTCTTCCTATCCATGAGCACGGGATGTGTTTCCATTTATTGGTTTCTTCTTTAAGTTCTTTGATGAGTATCTTGTCGTTTTCATAGTGTAAGTCTTTCTCTTCCTTGGTTAGGTTTATTCCTAGGGATTTTATTCTTTTTGACGCAGTTGTGAATGGAATTGTTTTCCTCATTTCCCTTTCTGCTAGTTCGTCATTACTGTATAGGAATGCAACAGATGTCTGTGTATTTTGTATCCCGCAACTTTGCTGAATTCAGATACTGGATCTAATAGTTTTGGAGTGGATTTTTTAGGTTTTTTTATGTACAATGTCATGTCATCTGCAAACAGGGACAGTTTAACTTCTTCCTTGCCAATCTGGATGCCTTGTATTTCTTTGTGTTGTCTGATTGCCATGGCTAGGACCGCCAGAACTATGTTGAAAAAAATTGGGGAGACTGGGCATCCTTGTCTTGTTCCCAATCTTAAAGAAAAAGCTTTCAACTTCTTGCTGTTAAGTATAATGTTGGCTGTGGGTTTGTCATATATGGCCTTTATTATGTTGAGGTACTTGCCCTCTATACCCATTTTGTTGAGAGTTCTTATCATGAATGGATGTTGAATATTGTCAGATGATTTTTCAGCATCTATGGAGATGATCATGTGGTTTTTGTGCTTCTCTTGGTTGATGTAGTGGATGATGTTGATGGATTTTCGAATGTTGTATGTACTTGCATCCCTGGGATGAATCCCACTTGATCATGATGGATGATCTTTTTGATGTATTTTTGAATTCGGTTTGCTAGTATTTTGTTGAGTATTTTTGTATCTGTGTTCATCAGGGATATTGGTCTGTAATTTTCCTCTTTTGTGGTTTCTTTGCCTGGTTTTGGTATTAAAGTGATGTTGGCCTCGTAGAATGAGTTTGGGAGTATTCCCTCCTCTTCTACATTTTGGAAAACTTTAATGAGGATGGGTATTAGGTTTTCACTAAATATTTGATAAAATTCAGCAGTGAAACCATCTGTTCCAGCAGTTTTGTTCTTAGGTAGTTTTTTGATTGCCAATTCAATTTCTTTCCTGGTAATTGGTCTATTCAGATTTTCTGTTTCTTCCTGCACCTGCCTTGGAAGGTTGCATTTTTCTAGCAAGTTGTCCATTTCTTCTAGTTTATGCAGTTTGTTACCATAACATTTTTCATAGTATTCTCTCTTTTTTTTTTTTGTATTTCTGTGGTGTCCGTAGTAATTTTTCCTTTCTCATTTCTGAATCTGTGTATGCGTGTGGACTCTCTTTTTTTCTTGATAATTCTGGCTAGGCATTTATCTATTTAGTTAATTTTCTTGAAGAAACAGCTCCTGCTTTCATTGATTCTTTCTATTGTTTTATTCTTCTCAATTTTATTTAATTCTGTTTTAATGTTTATTATGTCCCTCCTTCTACTGATTTTGGGCCTCATTTGTTCTTCCTTTTCTAGTTTTATTAGTTGTGAGTTTAGACTGTTCATTTGGAATTCTTTGTCTCTCTGAGGTAGGCCTGTATTGCAATATATTTCCCTCTTAGCACGGCCTTCGCTGCGTCCCACAGGTTTTGCAGTGTTGAATTATTGTTGCCATTTGTCTCCGTATGCTGCTTCATCTCTGTTTTTATGTGGTCATTGATCCATTTGTTATTTAGGAGCATGTTATTAAGCCTCCATGTGTTTGTGCGCTTTTTCATTTTCTTTGTGTAATTTATTTCTAGTTTCATACCTTTTTGATCTGAGAAGCTGGTTGGTACAATTTCAGTGTTTTTAAATTTACTGAGTTTCTTCTTGTGGCCTAGTATATGATCTATTCTTGAATATGTTCCATGTGCACTTGAGAAGAATGTGTATCCTGTTGCTCTTGGATGGAGTGTTCTGTAGATGTCCATTCGGTCCATCTGTTCTAATACGTTGTTGAGTGCCTCTGTCTCTTTACTTATTTTCTGTCTGGTTTATCTGTCCTTTGGAGTGAGTGGTGTGCTGAAGTCTCCTAAAATGAATGCATTGCATTCTATTTTCCCCTTTAATTCAGTTAGTATTTGTTTCGCATATGTAGGTGATCTTGTATTGGGTGCATAGATATTTATAGTAGTCATATCCACTTGTTGGACTGACCCTTTTATCATTGTGTAATGTCCTTCTTTGTCTCTTGTTACTTTCTTTTTTTTGAAGTCTGTTTTGTCTGGTACCAGTACTGCCATACCTGTTTTTTTCTCCCTATTAGTTGCATGAAATATCTTTTCCATCCCCTCACTTTTAGTCTGTGTATGTCTTTGGGTTTCAAGTGAGTCTCTTGTAGGCAGCATATACAAGGGTGTTGAGTTTTTATCCATTCAGTGACTCTGTGTTTTTTGATTGGTGCATTCAGACCATTTACATTTAGGGTGATTATTGACAGGTACATGTACTGCTTGCCATTGCAAGCTTTAGATTCATGGCTACCAAAGGTTCAAGGTAACTTCTTTACTACCTAACAGTCTAATTTAACTCCCTTACTATGCTATTAGAAACACATTCTAAAGGTTCTTCTTTTTTTTCCTCTTTTCTTCCTCCTCCATTTTTTATATATTAGGTATTATATTATGTACTCTTTGTCTATCCCTTCACTGACTTTAGTGGTAGTTGATTTGATTTTGCCTCTGCTTCATAATTAATTGTTCTCTTTTCTTTACTGTGGTTTTATTTCTCCTGTTGATAGCTATTTTGTCTTAAGACCAGTTCCATCTGTAGCATTCCCTCCAAAAAACACTCTAGAGACTATTTGTGGGAGGTGAATTCTCTTAGCTTTTGCTTATCTGGAAATTGTTTAATCCCACCTTCAAATTTAATTGATAACCTTGCCGGGTAGAGTAATCTTGGTTCGAGGCCCTTCTGTTTCATTTCATTAAATATATCATGCCACTCGCTTCTGGCCTGAGAAGTCTGATGATAGCCTGATGGGGTTTTTTTGTGTTTGATCTTTTTTTTCTCTCTGGCTGCTTTTAATATTTTGTCCTTACCGTTGATCTTTGCCATTTTAATTATTATATATCTTGGTGTTCTCTTCCATGGGTGCCTTGTGATGGGAGATCTGTTCATCTCCATGGCCTCATAGACTATCTCCTTCCTGAGTTTGGGGAAGTTTTCAGCAATTATCTCCTTAAAGACACTTTCCATCCTTTTTTCTCTCTTCTTCTTCTGCTACCCATATAATATGAAATTTCCATTTGGATTGGTCACACAGTTCTCTCAATATTCTTTCATTCCTTCTAATACTTTTTTCTCTCTCTGCCTCAGCTTCTTTGTATTCATGTTGTCTAATTTCTATCCCATTTACTATCTCTTCTACTACATCTAATCTGCTTTTAAATCCCTCCATTGTATGTGTCATTTCAGATATTGCATTGCTTACTTATTGAATATTGGTCCTGAATTCTACTCTGAGTTCTTGAATATTTTTCTATACCTTCATGAGTATGTTTATGAGTTTTATTTTGAAATCTCATTCAGGAAGCTTGATGAGTTCAGTTTCAGTTGGCTCTTTTTCTGGTGTTTTTGGGATTTTGGTTGAACCAGGTTCATTTGACATTTCATATTTCTATGTGCCCAGAAACTCTACTCTCTGGAGCTGCTCAGACCCTGGAATGATGCTGGGGGTCACAAGGGTGTGGCTATGATGCCTGCAGGGAAGAAAGAGTTGTTTCCTGCTTCCTGCTTCCCGGCTGCCATGCCTGTCTCCACTGCCTGAACCAGTTGGCTGAGCTCAGAGGTGTAATTGTAAGCCTTTGTGGTTTGAGTTTGTAGCTGCCGTAGGTGTGGTCTCACTCTGGCTGGCCTGATGCCAGCACAGGGGCTGCCAGTTTTTAAGCCAGTGCCAGCAGGCCTGGAGGTAGGCACAGCAGGCTGCATATAATGGTGGGCCGCCTCGAATCTGCGTATCCAGCGAGGGCGATGTAGCACCTGGAGCTCCTGAAAGTTCCCAACCTCCTGGGCAGAGTGCACCTGGACAATTTTGTCCACCTGTCCTTTCTCCTGAGCAGCAAGCTCTGAGCAGTCCTTGCCTTTTAGCAGCCCTCTCACTGTTATGAAGTCTTTCAGACTGCCTGCCTTTCTTTTGTCCCACAGCATCTGGATGTGGATCCCTGTTTTCCTGAAGTGCCTGGAATCTCAGTCTCTCCATGTATTTCTCCTGTTTTAGCTTTCCAACCCCATTGATCTCCAGAGCACCGTGCAATGTATGTTCAAGCTCCCAGAGCATATCTACAGGGCTGGGTGTTCAGCAGTCCTGTTCTTCCACTCCCTCCCCACTTCCTTTCTCTTCCCACTGGTGAGCTGGGGTTTGGGAGTGGCTTGGGTCCCGCCGGATCACAGCCTTGGTACATTACCCTGTTTCATGAGGTCTATTCTTTTCTCCAGGTGTATGCAATCTGGTGCAGCCTTCTTTCCTGTTGCTCTTTTAGGATTAGTTGCATTAACTATATTTTCATATTATATGTAGTTTTTGGAGTAGGCCTCTGTGTCACCTCTCACGCCTCCATCTTTTAATTGATCACAATTACTTTTAAGTCTAAAATGGTGCAATGATTTTCACAATGGCCTGAAGTTGCAGTTTCTTACAAACTTTTCAAAATAAATTTTTCCTAATGAAATTTTCTACACTGGAAGTCTATAATGGATGTTTATTTTGCAGGCTAAAGAAAATGTGTTAATTACTAGGAAGCAGATTCTAATTGAAAGAGTAATGGACATTATAAGACTTCTGTCATGATCCCAACTGGGATGGTGCTCTTTCTTCAGAAAGCAATTTAACAGCAACTCTGACCTTCAGTGTTCCCATCTGTTAAATGGAGAGTATTAGGAACACCTTCTGTTTGAAGATAAATAGGAAAGTTAAAAGGAAATGTAGTGAAATCTTTAAAGGAAGAAAGAAGAGTTTTCTGTTAATTTGGAGAAACTTTTCTGTGTATAAAATCTACAAATTTTTATAAGACACATTCAGAAATTTATTTTTAATTGTTTCAAGACCCAGTTATAAGTCTCTATCCACTACGGTCTAATCTTCTTATTTATATGATATAGCCAAGCATAATCAATGACTACTCATGATTTTTTTGATATTCCTCCAGTGTAACTAGTTCATTTAATTCACTAATCATTTATTTTATGCCACTCTATGCTGGGCTCAGAGGAGTCAAAAATAAATACGACACCATTGTTATCTTCATGCTGTTCATAGTCTAGTGATGGAGAGGCATATAATAAAGATGCTTATGAGCCATATAATAAGCAGTAAGTTGAGGCCTGTAAGTTTTCACTTGGGGTTACAGGTGCAACCATAGGTTAAACAAATCACATTTCACTCTTAACTAACAATCTATGATATGTTTACTATCTTAATATCTTTCATCATTGAAACTCACTAGACTAAAAATAAAATACTTAATATCAAAGTGTGAGGCACACATTAAAACAGTTGTGCTAAATCAGTTTTAAAATTTTGGACAGAAGCAATGGGGAAAAGGAAGTAATGATTTTTGAACACTGGCATGTTAAATACTTTTCTGCTCCTTTTCACATTTTACTCTTGACAAAAACTGTGTGAGGTAGGAAGTATTTTTGCATTTTCAGGGATGAGGAAACCAAGGCTCAGGGCAGTAAAATAACATCCCAAGGTTGACTAGCTAATAGCCAGCATGGGAATGGCATGGATTCGTTTTTGGTTTTGGTTTTGGTTTTTAATCAGGCACTCATATAACTCTTGCTAAATGCCAGGAAGTGTCATAAATGCTTTATTAATATGTACTCACTGGGAGTCAGATTCATGTCTGTCTTGCCATAAGCTTAGGGTCTTCCCAGTACACGTGTGTGTGTTTGTGTGTGTGTAAAGACATGGCAGGCCATGGTGAATGCTTACTATACTGATTAATACAGATTAGCTGAATTAAGCCAATGTTGATTTTGTTCTCCAGAACATGTGCATTACACTCAGCTGGTGATCAGGTACAGTTAAATGCATGCTTACATTTCCTGACCTCTTATACCATTCCACCCTCTGGGGCCACTGAGGTGAGGTTGATGTCCCTACCCTGAAATGCTGAGGAGTCCAGTAGAAGAAACAGGAAAGGGTATAAACAGTTTTTAGAGAATGAGGATTAACACTGTAGAGAGGTGTGTGTCAGCACATATTTAATCTAGACTTCTCGGCTCAGTTAATTAGAATTTTTGTGCTCATTATATCAATTTATAGTATTTATATTTTATCGTACTACTCTATTAACATATTTTTTTCATTTTCAATGCACACAAAATATTTTCCATGTATTTATTTATTTGAAATAGAGTGCTATATCTATAGTTTCTTCTTTTCTATGAGTTCAAAGCATTTCAGACCCACATCAAATTACTTATCACAGCAGAGTTACAAGGAGTGATTAAAATCATAAGTTCATTTAAAATTAGAAGTCACTGATAAAAAATAGAAACAAACCAGAGGTTTTCTTGTTTGTGATGGTTATTTTAGCGTTTATCAAAAATGCTTAAAAACTAGCTTTATTCTAGCTTTGTGGATTTCACCATCTTTTTAAATCAAATGGCTAAAAAGAAAGATTAACTTTCCTTTCAGCATTTGAAAATGTTTATCTCTAAACATAAATACGCACTTCACTGAGTGTTCACTGTTATCTGCTCCTTATCAGGGAAAGTTTCGAATTACGATTAACATAGTCATCTTCATAATGAGCTTTTATAATTGGTCAGACAAATTGAGATTGGGTGTCATATGTCCCAATAAAATGTACATTCTGGATGTCACTCAAATGATAAATCCTTTTCCATTTTATTTATTTCCATTTATTTCTGTTCTCTGAGTCTTATAATACATTAATTCAAAATCAAATTATTTTTCTATTGCTATATGCTTAACATCAAAAAAATTTTTACATTTTAATTGAAACTCTCTCTACAGCCTTACGATCAGACTTAGACTTTCTTTTTATTCTTCTGTTTAATAGCTTTTAGCCTACCACCCTTTGAGTTTTTGATTTAATAAATGAGAAAAACAGTTTGGCCTTAAATTTAAATCTCAAAATCCCTTTGTGTAGATTCAGTTCTATATAAATTTGAGACAAACATCTCCACAGATTGTTCTAATGAAGTAAGTATATTATTCTTCTTTTTGGCTTTTCCCTTGAGTGGTAAGCAATTTTCTGAGTTCTTTCTGTGACAGTTCTTACTCTGCTATACAGTATCTCCTCTACCTATTATCTAATATTTTACCCTTTTTTATTGAGGTTTGTATAGAATGCACTTTTATGATGTTCTGAGTGCTTTGAATCACAATTGTTGATCTACTTTTATTACTATTAAACCCTCCGAGGTATATCAGCTACAGTTGCACTTGTCTTTCTCCAATCATTGATGGCTTATAAAGGTCAGGTTCATTTGGTACTTGTCTTTCTACATCTGGCTTATTTCACTGAGCATAATACCCTCTAGCTCAATCCATGTTGAAAATGGTAGGATTTGTTTTCTTCTTATGGCTAAATAATATTCCATTGTGTATATGTAGCACATCTTCTTTATCCATTCATTACTGATGGACACTTAGGTTGCTTCCATTTCTTGGCTATTGTAAATAGTGCTGCGATAAACATAGGGGTGCATATGTCTTTTTCAAACTGGGCTGCTGCATTCTTAGGGTAAATTCCTAGGAGTGGAATTCCTGGGTCAAATGGTATTTCTATTTTGAGTTTTTTGAGGACCCTCCATACTGCTTTTCACAATGGTTGAACTAATTTAATGGACCAGCAGTTACCATAGGGAAAGGGACTGGGGAGGGTCGGTGTGAAGGGAGGCAAAAGGGGAATAAGGGGCATTATGATTAACACATATAATGTGGCAGGGGGCATGGGGAAGGCAGTATAGCACAGCGAAGTCAAGTAGTGACTCTATAGCATCTTACTACTGATGGACAGTGACTGTAATTTAGTATGTGGTGGGGACTTGATAATGGGGGGAATCTAGTAACCACAATATTGTTCATGTGATTGTATATTAATGATACCAAAATTTTAAAAAAAGGAAAAACAAATTGTAACCTTAAAAAAAGGTCACATTCAACATTAACCATTCTGCAAACGGAACAGGAGGAACTCTGCACTGTCTGGCAGATTTTGGATCACAGGACTGTTTTTGGCCCTTCCTCACTGTCTGACCTCATCCCCACTCTGTGCTCTGACTGAAACTGGCACTCTCTGGTGTTCCTTCTGTGTGGCAGCCTCAGCCCTGCCTCAGGGCCTTTGTCCTGGATGTTCCCCCTGCCTGGAGCTTTTTCAGGTCTGCTCCTCCATGTGATCACATCTCAGCCTAAGTGTTACCTCTTTAAGAATGCTCCTCTTGCAAATCATCCATAAGGGGACAGGCACACACTTTGAACACTTTAAAAAATGTACCAAGGGAAGGAATGGTGAATTTAAGGAAAATGGAGTTTTGGGTTTTTGTGAGAAGACTTTCAAAATTATGAGACATCCATTATATACACTGTTGTGAAAACAACAACAGTCAGATGTGCACAGCTCGTAGGAGCAGAGTGGTGTGTGTCCTGGAAAGTAGTCTAGTACTGATCAATTTATTCTCACAGACTCAGACACTATCTGCCCCTTGTCATGTATTTTTAAAATTTTTCACATGGCTCAGTAAGGATTCATGTTTGAGGATGTTCCTTTCAGTCTCATTTAGACAGTTGGGCTTTTGGAAGCAAACCTGGAGCCCATTACTGGGATAGAGGAGAGTTAAAAATGGGGTTGATGCACATGAAGGAGTATTAACCAATTTTAGAAGTGTAAGGTATTGTATGTCTAGATATTAACACACTGCCTGGAGAAAAAAAAATTATTAAGGGAACTAGATATATAATGCAATACCATTTATGAAAAACATAACACGTGACCCAAGTCTCTGGAAATGTTCTGGATTTTCATCTGGCTTTTAGTTGTGCAGGTTTATGCATTTGTAAAAGCTCACAATCCTGTACACTTAAAAGGGTGCACTCTATGTGTGAATGCTAAACCTCAACTCAAAAATTAGAGAAATTAGCCCCATGCTGACTACCCTGCTCAAAGTAGTTTGCCAAAGTCATTTTTTATTGCCTCAACCTTCCAATAGTTAGTTCATAGCTCCTGCCATCCCTGGATATCTTTCTGCTGTATATTTATGTGTTGTTCATTAGTGCACTGTCTCCCAGGGCTAGAATATAAGCTCCCTGAGAACAGAGAGTTCCTCTGAGCTCTTTCTTACTACATGCTCACACATGTGTTGGCTCCTGGCTCTGTCTTACTCAGCAATGTGGTGTCCTCTGTACCTAATATCTAATCTTGTGCCTTTTTGTTTTTGAGGTTTTTCTAGAATGTACTTTCATGATGTTCTATAGGTTTAGTGATCATTGAATAAATGTTTGTTGGGTGGGAGGAAGGAAGAGGAGGAGGAGGAGGGAGGCAGGAAGTATACGTAGAGCATGTGCAGCCATGGGTATTCTCCCCAATACCTTGTCACCTCTCAATTTCTCCATCAATAGCTCTGTTTTGTCTAAGCATGGCCTCCTCTCTGTTGGAGTCATGTAATTAATCCCCCTGAATTAAATACTCGATGTTCCTAGATCCTGGCATAGACTCTCTTGTCCTCCTCTCCCCTTTCGCCTTCCTTTATCTTCCTGTCCCTACATCCCTCTTCCTCTCTTTTTCCGTATCTTCTTTCTTATCCCTTCTTTGTCATTCCAGGGCCTGTCCCTACTTATATAAATAAAGTCATATAACAATTCTCATTGAAATTAAAAGGCAGTGTCTTAAGAATCTAAGAATGTATCTGTGAGTACCAAACAGAATAATAAAATAATAATAGCAAAATAATAGCATTTATTGAGCATTTCATGTGTCACAAATATTTAATCTTATTGAAGTTATTTAATCTTCACAACAACCCCAGAGAGGTCAGGGATGTTATGTTCCCCATTTCACAGATGAGGGCACTGAAGCTCAGTTAGTGATGAACTTGTTTAAGGTCACATGGTTGATGGGCAGGCATCAGATCTAGTCCAGGCTCTTGATCACTACTTAATACTGCCTCTCAACCCAGTGAACCCATTTTTACTATTTATAGAATGTCCACATTCTTATCAGTTTTATGTCTTTGTGATAATACAGTAATTTGTATTTTCTTTAATCTGAAACAGTATCACCTTAAGAAGGAAGCATACACTTAGGCAAAGCCTAGATTATTCAGGGGAAGTCTGTTTCCATTAAGCAGGGCTGCTAAACCTGAGCATAAATCTCACAATGATCATAATGTTTTATCAGGCTGCCAAACTCAAAGTTATTAAAGCACCTTCATTCGCGTTACAGGCTGTTTACATGTTTAAGACACATCTCCGGTAATTCATGACCAGGAATGGGTCCTCATTAAACTTTGATAAGTAGAGTCATGGCAGAAAAACTAATAAATGCAAAAAAAAATACTTTCAGAGTGCACAAGGCCTTTATAGTTCTACCTTTCCACCTAAATTATCCTTTGCACCATCATTCTGATTGCCCCGTTCCATTTCCCCATTTGTGTGAACACTGCTAAGGCTGACCTTTATTGTTACTCCACTACCACCTTTCTAATGGCGTAGTTTGTGTTGGGAAAGCGTCTGCTAAGAGTGAAGTAGGTATTTGAAGAACATGTGGGTGGATGGATGCTGTGGACCAGGAAAGGTGTTGGACTTGATCTGCTTTGCCTGTGGCAGTGATGACAGTGTGCGGTTCTCTAAGGAAGGACTCCTTTCCCCCTCTGACTTCCGTCTTTCTTTTAGACTGTGGTGCAGGACTTCCAAACAGGTTGAATGTATTTCTTGATTTTTTTTTTCCCCTGGTGCAGCTCAAAGCTATCGGGGACCTCATGGAAGAAACACTGACAGAGAGGATCAGAACCAATTATTCTGTCACGTAATAGCCTTTTCTTCAAAAACAGCAGACTCTCAGCAGAGAGATGAAGTTTAAAACGGCATACTGTTAGGGCTGTTTAACATTTTCCTTCTCCCGAGTCAAACCCTGTGACAAAAGATGGCATTCTGGGCCTTAGTCCCACCCAGGTCAAATACTGTGGGATTTGGGAATCCAGCTCTATTAGTGCTCACAGGCAGCTGTTGGAGTAATGCTCCTTAATGAGATCGCTTGGCTGACAAATGACGTTTTTGTTCTTAATAGTTTATAGAGTACTTTTTGAAGATCATTGCACAGAAATCCCTGCACCATTTAACTACCATGAAAGATGAGGGGGCCATGTGAATAGCGGCTCAATTTAGAGGAAATGCTCTGAAGAAAGGCAGAGGTGTAGTGTTGACTCCTACAGGTTATCATCATGCTTGTTCCTGAGAATCTTAATTACGTCTTTCAGGAGCTCATTATTTGTTTCAGAGAGAATAATAAGGCTTCCTTCCAAGTCGTTAGGCCTGGGTTCTAAATTTTAGGCCTTCAATTTCTCTGTTTTATCTTGTCATGTGGAACAGAGCTTGGATTAAAGAGGGAGAGGGGATAATGATGGCAAGGCTGAGTGAATGCAGAACTGCTTAGATGTATTAAACCTATTAAAGCTGAGACTTGGGAATCATCTGGGAGCAAACCTTGTGTCTCTCCCTCCCTGTATCTGAGAGCTCCTTGAGCCTCTGGTGCCTCAATACTCTCATTAGGAAAGTGGGGAAAATGACCTACGTCATGGGGTGGTGTGAAGATTCAGGGAGCTGTCAGCGTGCCATAACAAAATGCCCAGCGCCAAGTCAGTTCCCATTAAGTAGCAGCTATTACTGTTACTGCTGGAACTCTTACCCCTGTTGTTTTTGTTGTTATTAGTATAAGATACTTTTTCTCAATACACATAGTGCAGCATAAAGCATCAAAATAAGGCCATGACCCCGTTTGTGAGTCATTTTTATTTGTCATGTCTGTTTGAATAAAATGATTTTTGAGTGCACTTTAAAAATAGGGTCTGACAGTCACCCCATGGGAAAGTGATGATCCCTGTTTTCCCTCTTATAACTAGCAAACCTCTTCCTGAGCAATGTGTTAAAATAACTTCCAAAGTGACTCCAACTTGTTAATTCAGTGACGATACTGAGGTGATTTAACTTAGCCTTTCTACAAATATAAAAGCCAATGTAATCCCATAAAGTTTCTCTATAAGTGTCTAAAATACAGTATTTCAGACATAAGGGCCAGTAGTTTCGATAATTAAAATCATACCTTAAATGCCTTGAGTTTTTCTGTCAGTAACTGGCTTGTTGGTTGAAGCTGCATGTTGATAGTGTGAATCCAAACTGAAAAATTAATCAGTTGTGTAGGACAAAGGCCAGGAGTACACACATTGAATCCCTAATATGGAAAACGGCAACAATTAGCTTCAATAATCGAATTAAAATTTGGTAACTAACATAAAAGATGAAAAAAAAAGAACACATGGTGGACTAGTTGTCTAGTAAGTGTGAATAAAGGGTGAATCCTTACAAACTTGATTTCCCTGGTTTTATCCAGCACTACCTGCCACGTGGACTACAAGTGTGTTTTCTTCACAGAGGTTGTAAAGGCCAGTTTTCTCTTGCCTGTGTGCCTGTAGGCAATTTCATGAGATAGCCTATGCAGAAAAATGGGTAGACTGTAATGTGTATCCAAAGACTATGTTAGCCACCCCTTAGAATATAATTTTTCAGGAAATGGTTATTAAAATAAATACAATCATTAGTATTTAATTTTACAGCCTTTTTGGTAGGAAAATTTTAAATAAAAATAAGTATATTACTGGATTGTAAAGGCAATTTCCATGTATCTTTGTTTCTTTTCTCTTTTTAAAACAGTTGCAAAAACCTCCAAGTATTCATATGCTGTAGTTTTTCTTGCCCTGAGTTTTTGAATCACATTTAAAATACTTGATATTCTAAAATCAGTGATTTGATAGCCACTCAATACGAGTGTATCTGATCATCATAATTAGGTAATTATTACTTCCATGATGCTTTATATACCCAATAAACTTCTTAACATATTAGGTTATCAATAAATATTTACGATGTGGGCTTTGATTTAAATTCATGTCCCTTTTTAATTTGTCAATATGAACTTTTTTGATTTTCCTGTCTGTTAGTGTTCACCTTTCAAGAAACACTAGGTTAATTTTAAGTCATTAAGAGGGTTTTTATCAGAAAGCAACTTGGCATTGTGATGGGCATATGTCTGGCTACTCAGAGCCTATACGTGGTTGCCCTTCCTGACTCATCCATCCCCCAGGAGAACTACTATGGGCTGATCATCCACTTTTAACCATTCTCCCTTTCATCCCAGGATGAGAATTCATCAACTAAAGAAAAGGAGAGAACATTTTTAATTGCATGGATCTCATTTTATATGTCTGATCTTAAATATAAATTAATTTTATTTTCCTAGCCATGTCATTATGTCATCATTAAGGTTCAAGAGTTAAGTGAAACAGGGACCTTTTCTCACATTCATTTAATAGCTGTATATCACCCAAAACAATGGCATGGATATGAGCATTTAATTAACAGCTCTTCCGATTTTAAAGGCAAAAGCAAGCTCTTAGTATCCTCATAGGAATGTGATGAGGTATATCCATTCCTTAAGATTAGAGACAGTCAACTGACATTTAGAAATGATTATTCCCATTTGGAAATAATTCCAACAGCAAGTTAGAAATAGAACTGCAGAGCATCGATAGCCTTCTGTGCTACACAGAGAGGCATAGCCACTCCTGAGCCCACTGGGCACCACCCGTCCTGGGAACCGCTGCTTTTGTGGCAGACTTACTTTACCCTCCTAACTTAGCAGACAGGCTGCTGCATTTCATCATGCCTGCATTTTGAGCCTTTCTCAGAATCTGTGTTCGGTCCTCTCCACTTTCTATTCAAACCAGATTGGACGGTTTTTTTTTCAGAACACTTACATTGGCTTACATTTTTCTCCTAAGAATACAATTTTAATCCTGATTATGATGTATAGTTATCTTAACCTGCTCTGTCCAGTTCTTTCATTCATTCTGGTAAAGCTTATCCTCACCATGTTCCCCTTCTGTTTACATATCTCCTAAAAATACACCAACACACTGTTAAAAAGCAAGTCGCACCAAAACCTAGTTGATTATAGAAGTCAAATATCTCTGTACACACATCGTTTTAGAGCTTCTCGCTGTCAGCAAAACATAGAAAACTAGCCTGATACCTGTTTGCCTTCCTCTCCTACCAGCATCTTAAGCTCTTACAGTAGCTGTGCTTCTTATCCCTAGATCTTTCAGGGAACCTGAGATCTTTATTACCTGAATCAAGGTGGGCTAGTTCACTGCAGTGTCTGTTGTCATTCAGTCCTGCTGCTCTGCTTTCTCCACAAAACCTGCATTTTGCATATTTAACTTTTTTATAGGATCCCTGCAGAGGACAAGCAGACAGTACCAAAACAACAACAAAAATCATCACAACAATCACAAGTATTTATTGAGCACGCACTATTTTCATACATGCCTGTAAGTACTTTGTACTTTTGTTTTTAATCTGCACAACAAACCTCTGAGGCAGGTACTATTATTAGCTTTATTTTACAAGGAAACTGAGGCATAGGGGGGAAAAATTTTTTTTCTTTAGGTTACATAGCTGCAGGTACCAACCAGGGATAAATCCTAGTCATATTTTTTTTTTTGTATTTTTATTGTGTGTGTGTATGTGTATGTGTTTACATTTGCCAGGAACTCATATTTTTAATCACTCCTCTGGATTGTCTTTTGTAGAAGTGAAACTTAACAAAAGAAATTCAGCATTTTAAGGGACAGAAGGTAATCATAAACAAGGGTAATCCCCAATCCCTTTTGAATTTTGTCAATTCATTTTAAATGTCAAATTTTACTATTGCTCACATGATAGGGAAGCTACACTGAGAAGAAAGCCCTGTGTAGTGGGTTGGGCCCTGTTCCACTCTGGAACAGTGTTGTGCCTGGATTGAAATCCTTCTAACTTTATTTATTACTTGGGACCTCCTTTTAGTTACCTTATCTGTGTAAAACAGGAGAGTAATACTACTTGCCTCGTAGACATCTGTCTGGGACTAAACTTAATATGTAAAGGTGCTGAGATTAGTATGTGGGTCAAAATAAGTATTCAATTTAGCTGTTTTTGTTGCTTTTTTGCATTTTTGAGAGAGAAAAATACACAATACCCAGAAGTCATAATGAATTTGGTAACACTTTTTAATTGAATATATATTTTTGTTAATCGTGATATAGCTCACACATTTTAAATAATAGGACCTGTATGTGTATTATGTAACATATAGTTTGTTCAGCCTGTCCATCGGACACAGCGTGCACGTGCATTCTGTAATCTTACGGCAATCCCATAATCCCTGAACAACCTCTACCACAGTTTGGCGACCAAGGCAATCTCATAGAACTCTCTCACGTTTTAGGAAAGGAAAAAAAATTGAAACAAAAGCATTTGAGTTTACCAAAGGCACGTACCTGGAAGGGGACAAAGTCATGTGTAAACCTCAAATCCCATGATTCCGATGCAGAAATCCTTCCTTCCAAAGATGCCCCCAAAAGCTTATTTCAGGTTGTTTTCACAATGAGAGAGACAGCTTGGTAAAACACTATTGTGTCCTGAAACAGTACTTTATGCTTTCTGAATTTCTTTATCTTTACTGTTTCTCCTTGTTAAGCAGTAGAGAAACTTTCCCTAATATCTTTGTATATCATAGGCTAAAAGGAAATTTGGAGAGACAACAGAATAGGGTCCAAGTTCTGTCTACCTGCCACCAAAACAAGTCATCTGGCACCCTAGGGGTTGCTGATTAAATACTTACTGCTCAGACTGCTGTCTTACATTCTCTCAGGGGACCAAATGCTGTATCAAGCCATGAGGTTGCTTGATTTAAATCATGGCATGCTAAATACGCTGATTTAACACATTCAAGGTGGAAGCTAGAAAATCCTTTTATTCCATGCCAGCTGAAGGTCAACAAATTGAATTAATAAAATAAAGGGACGAAAGAAATAAACATACTCATAAATTTCCGAGAAGATAAGTTGTTGAAATAAAATGTGGTATAAAATAAAAATGAGCAATTTCAGTAATTCCCAGAGCCTTATATAACATAATGGTCTGAAAAAAAGGTAGAAAAAGTGTCTAGAATCAAGACAAGAGTCCCTCAGGGTAACTCAAATAGATGTATAGCTTTCACTTAAAACAGAATATTAACTGCTGAAAGAAAATTGACAAAAAAGAGAGCTCTTTATATCGGCACCTCAGGTAATGTTTTAAGGAAAAAGAAACAAAATAAGCAGGGTACATCAGCAGAGCAACTTTTTTAATATGAATTTATTTGGAAAATAAAAATGCAATATTGTTAGGGAGAATAAATAGAAGATATAATATTGAATTAGAAACTGAGGGAATAAAGTACAGTATTCCTCCAGTGGAAAGAGGATCAATGAACATTTATGTCAAACATTAAAATTCCTTGGTAAGTTTATTTTTGACTTTGATCAAGACAGAATGTAATGCTTTTATTATACTGCAGATCTACATATTTGCTTCTTGGAAAGAAAACCTTCCAACATGTTTGCTGAAGAATCTTCACATGATTGCTGTTTTTTTTTTCTTTTCAAAAAGAAACCTGTCTTTTCTATTGCAACCATTTATACGGAAATTTTTGAAAGAGGGAGCAGGTGGTTGCTTTGCATTTCTTATGTTGTTTCCCTTAAATACATGTGGAACCAAAAAAAAAAAAAGAGCTCATACAACTTCTATTTTGTTTCCTGTTTGAAAAATGTAAGAGAAAAGAAATTAATTGACTAGGCAAACATAAACTCTACCACATTATAAGGACTACCATCAGTAGAACCTTATACTTAGATTATGTTAAATATTTGAGTGGGGTTGAAAGGCCAATGCCTATTTTACCAACTAAGGATTATGACAAGAGCTTTGAAGCCTTTCTGCACAAGGCAAAAATGACTTCAGTTATTGATTTTTAAGTTTAATTAGGATGCACTTATTTTTCTTTTATTTAAGTCTATCTGCCTTCGTGAACTCATGTTTGACAACTTGGGAAATCACAATGAAGCCAGTATCCATTCACTATTTTTATTTTGAGCAAGATTCAGATTAGAATAGTGGTATCTTTGAGAGTGCATAGGAGGGCCAGAGGTAGAAATATGAGAGCTGCATAGCACTGGTATACAATGTTAAAGATTTGAAGGTAAAATGCTGCCTTGGACATAGTCTGTATCAGGATGTAGTTCATTCATTCTTACATACCTACCTTTATTGACCAATAAAATGTACATTAGTTAAATACAGTATGTTTGTAAATAGCTATGATGTTGAAAAACAAAATGGGGGTAGGGGTAAAACTGCGAGAAATTAATTTTTTTATATAATTTATTTTGGTATCATTAATCTACAATTACATGTGCAATATTATGGTTATTAAACTACCCCATTTCATTGAAGAAAGCTGTTGGTAGTTTGACAGGGATTGCACTGAATCTGTAGATTGCTTTAGGTAGTATAGCCATTTTGACAATATTTATTCTTCCTAGCCAAGAGCATGGGATGCATTTCCATTTGTTAGTGTCCTCCTTAATTCTTTTAGGAGTGTCTTGTAGTTTTCAGAGTACAGGTCTTTCACTTCCTTCGTTAGGTTTATTCCAAGGTATTTTATTCTATTTGACACAATTGTGAATGGAATTGATTTTCTGAATTCTCTTTCTGTTAGTTCATCATTACTGTGTAGGAAAGTAACAGACTTCTTTTTTTTCTTTTAATATAATTTATTTTATTATCATTAATCTACAATTACATGTGCAATATTATGGTTATTGAACTACCCCTTCATCAGGTCCCCCCCACCAACCCCATTACAGTCACTGTCCATCAGCATAGTGAGATGCCATAAAATCACTACTTGTCTTCTCTGAGTTGGACAGCCCTCCCCGTGCCCCCCCAACATTACATCTGCTAATTGTAATGCCCCTTTTTCCTTCTTATCCCTCCTTTCACACCCATTTTCCCCAGTCCCTTTCCCTTTGGTAACTATTAGTCTGTTCTTGGGTTCTGTGAGTCCGCTGCTGTTTTGTTCCTTCAGTATTTTTTCTTTGTTCTTATACTCCACATATGAGGGAAATCATTTGATACTTGTCTTTTTCGGCTTGGCTTATTTCACTGAGCATAATATCCTTTAGCTCCATCCATGTTGTTGCAAATGGTAGGATTTGTTTTCTTCTTATGGCTGAATAATATTCCATTGTGTATATGTACCACCTCTTCTTTATCCATTCATCTACTGATGGACACTTAGGTTGCTTCCATTTCTTGGCTATTGTAAATAGTGCTGCAATAAACATAGGGGTGCATCTGTCTTTTTCAAATTGGGCTGCTGCATTCTTAGGGTAAATTCCTAGGAGTGGAATTCCTGGGTCAAATGGTATTTCTATTTTGAGTTTTTTGAGGAACCTCCATACTGCTTTCCACAATGGTTGAGCTAATTTGCAGTCCCACCAGCAGTATAGGAGGGTACCCTTTTCTCCACATCCTCGCCAACATTTGTTGCTGTTTGTGTTTTGGATGTTGGCCATCCTCACTGGTGTGAGGTGATATCTCATTGTGGTTTTAATCTGCATTTCTCTGATGATTAGCGATGTGGAGCATCTTTTCATGTGCCTGTTGGCCATCTGAATTTCTTCTTTAGAGAAGTGTCTATTCATGTCCTCTGCCCATTTCTTAATTGGATTATTTGCTTTCTGTTAGTTAAGGTGCATGAATTCGTTGTATGTTTTGGATGTCAACCCTTTATCAGATACGTTTTTTATGAATATATTCTCCCATACTGTAGGATGTCTTTTTGTTCTACTGATGGTGTCCTTTGCTGTACAGAAACTTTTCAGCTTGATATAGTCCCACGTGTTCATTTTTGCTTTTGTTTCCCTTGCCCGGGGAGATATGTTCGTGAAGAAGTTGCTCAGGTTTATGTCCAAGAGATTTTTGCCTATGTTTTTTTTCTAAGAGTTTTATGATTTCATGACTTACATTCATGTCTTTGATCCACCTGGAGTTTACCTCTGTGTATGGGCCTACGCAGTAGTCCAGTTTCATTCTCTTACATGTAGCTGTCCAGTTTTTCCAACACCAGCTGCTGAAGAGGCTGTCATCTCCCCATTGTATATCCAAGGCTCCTTTATCATATATTAATTGGCTGTATATGTTTGGGTTAATGTTTGGGTTTTCTATTCTGTTCCACTTGTCTGTGGGTCTCTTTTGGTGCCAGTACCAAATTGTCTTGATTACTGTGGCTTTGTAGTAGAGCTTGAAGTCAGGGAGTGTAATTCCCCCTGTTTTATTCCTCCTTCTCAGGATTGCTGTGGCTATTCGGGTTCTTTTGTGGTTCCATATGAATTTTAGAATTATTTGTTCCATTTCATTGAAGAAAGCTGTTGGTAGTTTGATAGGGATTGCATTGAATCTGTAGATTGCTTTAGGTAGTGTAGCCATTTTGACAATATTTATTCTTCCTTGCCAAGAGCATGGGATGCATTTCCATTTGTTAGTGTCCTCCTTAATTTCTCTTAGGAGTGTCTTGTAGTTTTCAGAGTACAGGTCTTTCAATTCCTTCGTTAGGTTTATTCCTAGGTATTTTATTCTTTTTGATGCAATTGTGAATGGAATTGATTTTCTGATTTCTCTTTCTGTTAGTTCATCATTAGTGTATAGGAAAGCAACAGATTTCTGTGTGTTAATTTTGTATCCTGCAACTTTGCTGAATTCAGATATTAGTTCTTGTAGTTTTGGAGTGGAGTCTTTAGGGTTTTTTATGTACAGTATCATGTCATCTGCAAATAGTGACAATTTGACTTCTTCTTTACCAATCTGGATGCCTTGTATGTCTTTGTTTTGTCTGATTGCTGTGGCTAGGACCTCCAGTACTATGTTGAATAACAGTGGAGAGAGTGGGCATCCCTGTCTTGTTCCCGATCTTAGATGAAAAGCTTTCAGCGTCTCGCCGTTAAGTATGATGTTAGCTGTGGGTTTGTCATATATAGCCTTTATGATGTTGAGGTACTTGCCGTCTATACCCATTTTGTTGAGAGTTTTAATCAGGAATGGATGCTGAATTTTCTCAAATGCTTTTTCAGCATGGAGATGATCATGTGGTTTTTGTTCTTCTTTTTGTTGATGTGGTGGATGATGTTGATGGATTTTCGAATGTTGTACCATCCTTGCATCCCTGGGATGAATCCCACTTGATCATGGTGTATGATCCTCTTGATGTATTTTTGAATTTGGTTTGCTAATATTTTATTGCGTATTTTTGCATCTACGTTCATCAGGGTTATTGGTCTGTAATTTTCTTTTTTGGTGAGGTCTTTGTGCGGTTTTGGTTTTAGAGTGATGCTGGCTTCATAGAATGAGTTTGGAAGTATTCCCTCCTCTTCTATTTTTTGGAAAACTTTAAGGAGAATGGGTGTTATTTCTTCTCTATATGTCTGGTAGAATTCAGAGGTGAATCCATCTGGTCCGGGGATTTTGTTCTTGGTAGTTTTTTGATTTCCGATTCAATATCACTGCCTGTGATTGGTCTATTGGAAGGTTGTATTTTTCTAAGAAGTTGTCCATTTCTTCTATGTTTTCCAGCTTGTTAGCATATAGATTCTCATAACACTCTCTTTTGATTCTTTGTATTTCTGTGGGGTCCGTCGTTATTTTTCCTTTCTCATTTCTGATTCTGTTTATGTGTGTAGATTCTCTTTTTCTCTTAATGAGTCTGGCTAGGGGTTTATCTATTTTGTTTATTTTTTCAAAGAACCAGCTCTTGGTTTTATTGAGTTTTTCTATTGTTTATTCTCCTCAATTTTATTTATTTCTACTCTGTTCTTTATTATTTCCCTCCTTTTTGTGACTTTGGGCCTTGTTTGTTCTTCTTTTTCCAATTTCAGTAATTGTGTCTTTAGACTATTCATTTGAGAATGTTCTTCCTTCTTTAAATAGGTGTGGATTACAATATATTTTCCTCTTAGAACTGCCATTGCTGCGTCGCATAGAAGCTGTGGCTTTGTGTTGTTATCGTCATTTGTCTCCATATAGTCTTTGATTTCTATTTTGATTTGGTCATTGACCCGTTGATTAATTAGGAGAATGTTATTAAGTCTCCATGTATTGGTGAGCCTTTTTGTTTTCTTTTTAAAGTTTAATTCTAGTTTAATACCTTTATGATCTGAGAAGTTGGTTGGTAGAATTTCAATATTTTCGATTTTACTGAGGTTCTTTTTGTGGCCTAGTATGTGGTCTATTCTGGAAAATGTTCCATGTGCACTTGAGAAGAATGTGTATCCTGTTGCTTTTGGCTGTAGAGTTCTGTAGATGTCTGTTAGGTCCATCTGTTCTAGTGTGTTGTTCAGTGCCTCTGTGTCTTTACTTATTTTCTGTCTGGTTGATCTGTCCTTTGGAGTGAGGGGTGTTTTGAAGTCTCCTAAAATGGATGCATTGCTGTCTATTTACTCGTTTAATTCTGTTAGTATTTGTTTCACATATGCCGGCGCTCCTGTGTTGGGTGCATATGTGTTTATAATGGTTATATCTTCATGTTGGACTAGCCCCTTTATCATTATGTAATTAATGTCCTTCGTTATCTCTTGCTACTTTCTTCTTTTGAAGTCTATTTTGTCTGATACAAGTACTGCAACACCTGCTTTTTTCTCCTTGTTGTTTGCATGAGATATCTTTTTCCATCCCTTCTCTTTTAGTCTGTGTATATCTTTGGGTTTGAGGTGAGTCTCCTGTACACAGCATATAGATGGTTCTTGCTTTTTTATCCATTCAGTAACTCTGTGTCTTTTGATTGGTGCCTTCAGTTCATTTACATTTAGGGTGATTATCGATAGATATGTACTTATTGCCATTGCTGGCTTTAGATTCGTGGTTACCAAAGGTTCAAGGGTAGCTTCTCTAGTATCTAACAGTCTAACTTAACTTTCTTGTTAAGTAATTGTAAACACAGTCTGATGATTCTTTATTTCTCTCCCTTCTTATTCTTCCTCCTCCATTCTTTATATACTAGGTGTTTTATTCTTTGCCTTTAGTTAGTATTTGGATGGTCTGCTTTCTTTGCTATGATTTTATTTTCTCTGGTGACATCTTTTTAGCCTTAGGAATGCTTCCATCTAGAGCAGTCCCTTTAAGATATCCTGAAGAGGTGGTTTATGGGAGGCAAATTCCTTCAGCTTTCTCTTGTCTGGAAATTGTTTAATGCCTCCCTCAAATTTAAATGATAATCGTGCTGGATACAGTATTCATGGTTCGAGGCCCTTCTGTTTCATTATGTTAAATATATCATGCCATTCTCTTCTGGCCTGTAAGGTTTCTGTTGAGAAGTCTGATGATAGTCTGATGAATTTTCCTTTGTAAGTAATATTTTTTCTCTCTCTAGCTGCCTTTAATACTCTGTCCTTATCTTTGACTTTTGCCATTTTAATGATTATGTGTCTTGGTGTTGTCTTCCTTGGGTCTCTTGTGTTGGGAGATCTGTAGGCTTTTGTGTACTGAGAGACTATTACCTTCTCCAGCTTGGGGTAGTTTTCAGCAATTATTTCTTGAAAAGCACTTTCTATCCCTTTTTCTCTGTCTTCTTCCTCTAGTATTCCTATAATGCGAATATTGTACCGTTTGGATTGATCACAGAGTTGTATTAAAATTCTTTCATTCCTAGAGATCCTTTTATCTGTCTCTGCCTCAACTTCTCTGTATTCCTGTTCTCTGATTTCTATTCCATTAACAGTCTCCTGCATCTCATCCAGTCTGCTGCTAAGCCCGTCTATTGATTGTCTCATCTCTGCATTGTCTTTCCTCACTTCCGTGACTTCCTTCCTTAGCTGTTGCACATTTCTCTGTAGATCCATCAGTATGGTTGTGACTTTTATTCTGAATTCTTTTTCAGGAAGATTGTGAATGTCTATCCCATTGGGTTCCCTCTCTGAGGTAGTCTCGTCTGGGGTTGTCTGGGTGAGCTTTGTTTCTACCATATTTGTCTGTCTTTTCATGGCCATAGAAGTGGTCAGAAAAAGAAAAAAAAAGAAAGGGAAATAGAGAAAAAAAAGAAAAAGAAAGAAAGAAAAAAGATAACCGTGTCCCGGGTGTAGTTTCTGTGACGATCCTGTAGGTGGCGCTGCTGCTCCACTATTCCGCAGCCACCACTCCACCGCCCCCTTTGTGACTCTGGCCGGGGAGAGAACGAATGGGAGGCTGCTGATTTCTGTGGTAAGTCTCCGTGCGACTGCTTTTCCCAGCCACAGTCCAAGGGGACCGAAATTCCTCAGGACTCCCAGCCTGCTTGGCTGAGTGTGCTGGGATGATCCTGCTCCTCCATTGGGCCCCTGTCTCTTTAAGACCCCTATAAAAGCACGCACTTTTCTTTTGTCCCGGGGAACCAGCTGGGTGGACCTGCCATCTTGGAATCTGCACCTCTGTCTTTCCAATCTCCAATACACCACACAAAGTGTGTCAATCCTCCCGGCGCAGATCACCGGGACTGGTTATTCGGCGGGCCTGTGCTTCCACTCCTTCCCTGCTCTGAATCCTCTCCTCCCGCTGGTGCGCTGGGGTGGGGGAGTGCTCCGGTCCCTCTGGGTCGCAGCTCCGTATCTTACCTGCCTCGCGGGGTGCCGAATCCTTTCAGGTGTAGCTGCAGGTTGGTGTCCTCCTGTATCTTCTGGTCTCTCTTTTAGGAATAGTTGTATTTGCTTTATTTTCATAAATGTATTTGGTTTTGGGAGGAGATTTCTGCCGCCCTGCTCATGCCGCCATCTTCCTGGACGTCATAGAAATTAATATTTGATCACAAGTTGTTTGTAAAATTTAGAGACTCTCAGATGATACAAATAGCCATCATTTTGAAAAGATCAAAATGCCAAGGTATTAGTAGAATAGGAGCAATAGACTATTTTCTTGATAACTTTTACCTCATAGTGTTTCTTATCCCTGGGTAGTAGAAATTGTGTAAGAGTCACTGAATTAGGGACATTCAGATACTTTTGCAATCTGAATCTTTCATTGTCCAGAAATCATTCTTTGTACTAACTGGGGTATACAGTAAAGACAGAGCAATTAATAGGGAGGGATCTAGTCTAAAGTAAGAGATATAGGGAATATTTGATAAATAAGCCAATTGGTCAGCATAACAAAAGTTTACTAGATTAGTAAGTTAGACAATTTCTAAAAAAAGTCAAACAGTACACAAATGATAATTTTCACTGAAACCTGGAATTTGGAGCAGTAAGCATGTATTTTTGTATAATTTCTCTCTAATGTCTTTTTAGCTTAATTATTAAAATCACAGAAAAGCCTATAACCATTGTGTTTTCAGTCTTTGAAAGACGTGTCTACAGAGTGATAGACTTTTTCCTGGATATATCTGCATAACCTAGAAGATAAGGACTAGAAATATAGTAGAAGCAGAGAGGAAATATGTATGTGAACATATATATTTATTATTTAGCATAACAAGCAGGGGAGTGTGAGGTAGTGCAAATACTATTTTTCTGACTTTGATCTATCATTTTTCTCAAACCTCCATACTAGTATCTACGTTTGACTTGAACCTGAGGCTACTATGAAATCTCCAGGGCATATCCTTTAGTACCTAAAGAAATTGGCATTTTTAGAGCCCTACAGATATGAAGGAAAGGATCATTTTTGATGATTGACTTTCCCTGGGTATTTTTTAATTAACGTGTTTATTTCAGATATTCAGGCTTAACTGTGTATCCTGGTTTAATCAACTCTTCAGTCATTCTTTAAAAATAAGGTATTTTTGTACTATTTTCATAGTATAATTTAAAATGAAACCACCACTGTTTTTAATCTGTCATTCAGAAGGGTTAGATCAGAAAGGGTACAGATCCATTTTAAAATCCGTTCTTAAATGGTGCTTATTTTGATGAACAGTTGGATTTTGCTACCACTGGTAAGCAGTAGTACTTTTCCTGTTTCTGTGAGAGAGGTGTGAGTGTGTGTGTGAGACACAAAGAGAGGAGAGAGAAACATTAATTTCCCCAGCCTCCTGAGAACTCATTCATTGTCCCCAGTAAGAAGATCTTTGTGACTTGGCAGGATAGCTTCATCTTCTGCTAATAACCTCATTTCTATTTACTAGTGAAAATGGACATTTTATTCTGCTTTTAAAAGTCACCCACATGGCAAGAAAAGAAATATCAAGTCCCCATGATATTCCTTAAGGAAGAAACTTTGATTTCCATAAAAGAAAATGAGACCTTATGAGGACTGGACAGAGATATGGTGATGTCGTTCCTTTATTCACTGGCCCTTAGTTATTTGTTTGCACATTTTCCCCATCTAGAGAGTTATTTTCTTCCATTTGCAACCTGATGAAGCCCCTCTCTGGAATTAGCTTCTGAGAGTTGATGTGGGAATTACAACCCAAAAGTACCACCTTAGGATTCATTAAAGGGTGGGCTTCCTGTAGCTGGCTTGTGTGAAAGAAAATTTCCATTTTGCAAGGGCAGTGTGAATTTTGCATATCATTTTAATAACAAGGCAGGTCAATCAAATTATAATTGGCTCCAATTAGCACTCCCAAGAGCTGTAAGATTCTTTACCATCTCCTAGACTGCACTTAAAAAGGAAATGTTATTTACTGTCACTGAAGTCATAAAAAATGTCTGTTATTCAGTATAAGTGAAGAGGAGAGTGCAAACCTGGCAGGAGGGATTTGGTGTATATTTAAGATCTGCACACCAAAATGCACATTGTATCAAGCATGGTGGTGTGCAAAATGTGCTATTACAAAGCTTTTTATTTTAGCTGCACAAGCAGATCCTGGTAATGAAACTTCTAGTAGACGGCAGCATTTAGGTTTAGAGCTAATCTTAAAATTGCTTTCAACGTTTCAGGGTCTCTGCATTCCTTTATAAAGGTTCACTTTTATAATAAAAATGACAAAGCAGAGAAAAATGCATTATATTCCCGAAGCCTCTCCTGTCTTAAGGACCGACTCTGCCATGTGGGGCTTCTCTTTTTGAGTCTCATCACTAGACCAGCAAGTCCACCCACAAGCTGGGGGCTTGCAGGTTAGGTTTATGGCAGAAGAACATTGTCATGTCTTCATAAAGCATCAATAACTCTGTCCAGTACTCATTAGGTCCTGTTTGTTCTTATGAAAATTGAAACGACTTTCTTTAAATAATGCCATGCTTTTTTAGCACCTTTGGCAAAAGAAATAGGTCTGTAAATGCCTTACCAGTGTTTTGCTAATCTTTCACCTCAATTACCCCAAATCATTGCTGAACATTGAGTTTTTGAGTATCATTAAATCCGGCTCCCCTTTGCACATCTTGAGGATCCCCTTGGAGCAAGGACAGAGGGGTGGGTCAGTCCCACCAAAATAACTTGAACTAAGAATAGGGGAGAAGAGGTTCACTGGGGAAAATAAAGATCTTCGGCAGAAGAAGGAAGAGTGTATATACAAGCAAAAATGCCAAATAGTCCCTAGAAGGCTCTCCACATTCCTGCATCAACAAATATAGAGGAAAGAGCTTCATTTGCCATCACGTCTTGTTTAGTGGCCATGGTACCAGGAGAGAGATGAGGGCACTTGTTGGGAAAGGAACTGCCCTGGCAGAAGCGTTAAAAATGAAGTCAAGGAATGGCAGAGCCTCATAGAGTCAGAATGTGATGGAAGATGTGGATACTCACTGAAAATACTCCCATACATAAATGAAAACAGTAGAACCAAAATGGTGGCCCCAGAGCATCAGGAAAGTGCATTGTCTCTTGGAAGCTTCCTTATGCAACGGGAATGGTGTATATGTCCTCCCAAAAGGCAGCAACTAAAGCCAGAGAGAGAAGCAAAGAAATGTGGAGTTCAGAAGGAGTGAGGGCCCAGCATAAGCTTTGTGAAGCTCCATGAGGGGGTGTGGACGAGATGACAGGTCTGTAAGAAGAAAAGAGTGAAATTCAAGTTAAGACAGGTGAGAGATCATCAGACTCATGACTTGGTCTGTAGAACAGGAGTCAGCAAGCTTGTTCTTCAAAGGTCACATATGTATTTTGTCTTTAGGGGCCACATGGTCTCTGTCTCAGCATTCAGGTCTGCCCTTGTAGCATGAAAGCGGGACAGACGATAACAACTGAATAGGTTTATCTTCCAAAATACTTGGTTCACAAAGCAGGCAGCCGGCGGGTCTTGACCTCTAGTTCTACTTTGCTGATCCCTGGCCTGCAGTCAGCCCTCTGGTTTGAATGGAGGAAGGAAGGTCATTTTTAGCTTTTCCTCCTCCCTGATCGTTCATTTTTCTCCCTATCTCAGGACCCTCGCAAATAGGACTTGTTAGTACTCTATAAATCAGAATGGATTAGGCAGACATTTATAGGCTAAACAAGGAAACCTACTATGTGTAGTAATGTTGCCCTCAAAGCAACAATTTGCATAACTGCATTTGAACCTCAACCCATTGAAATGTTAGAAATGTTGGTAGATGTTGTCTGCTTTGAGGTAGACCTTTCAGTCCCAACCATTGATCTTTTGTTCTTCAGACCTGGAATTATTTTCAATTTTCTACATTGCTTTAGATTCTTTACTATGTGCTATGTCCTAGACCCACCTACTGTAAGCTCCATAGCAAAATTACCTTCCCAATTGTATAAATCAATGATAAAAAATCTTGAATAGCATCAAACAAGCTCTCACACCCTTTTAAATATGCAGGATTTTAAAGTAGGTCAAGCTTCCCAGTTGACACCACAGAAAATGGCCAAAGTTACTTTTACAGTTTTGCCCAGCTACAGTTTTGTTTGACAATTTGTTTCTAAAAATGCCTATATGACAGATTAAATCTAACTCATAATAGAGTTTCATAATGGAACTAGAAATAAACTCTTAAATGTCAGTAGTATGTGTATTAATGTATCTCCAGGTAAAGTCTAGAGTGACATATTCTTTGTTAAATTGACTGGCCTTGTATTTAAGTGATCCAAGAAGTAATGTGCTGTAGAAGTGATGTCATTCATCACATATTACTTTTTTAGAAAGCAGAGTTTCAGTGCTTTGTTATCTTAATTTAGGGCTTTGATTGGCAAAACAACTTCACTTTCTATCATACAGTATTTCACATTTCTAATATTCATGTAGCATTTTTTATTTGAAAGCCCAGTGGCCGAGTAGTATTGGCATAATATGTTTGTGATTTACACCAGAGATTGTGAAAGGTTTTGTAAAGTCTACCTTGTCTGAAGGTATAAAATGATCATTTTTATTAGAGCTTTATATTTATCGTCATTCATAAAATGATGGGAAAATCTCTAGAGAATGCTGATTTTATATAAATATATATATATGTGTTACTTTGCAGTATACAATTAACAGTTACTACAGATGCAGATTTTTGTAAGTAAAGTCTGATAGTATTACAGCAGGTATGTCTTACTTTATTCAGAATGCCATAAAACATAATCCTCTAATGTTTTCAGTCAGAGTGATGTCATATATGTCTTAATGCCATCATGCATACTATAAATGAAGTAGTTCAGATCTTCTCTCAGAATATGAAAGTTGTGTTTCATTCCATCTCAATGAAAAAGTCTGTAAAGAAGAGTAGGTAGTTGCTACAGATTTCTGTACATATACCACATTCAACATAGATTTAATTTCTTTCTGTAAGTCATGAAATGTCTCAATCTTTGTACAAAACCATGACTAAGTCATTTGCTGTGGGGTGGCTGTGGTTTGCTATGTCTTTTGGAATTACTCCCCCCAATTAGACTGACCTTATAATCATATTGTATAAAATACGATTCTTCCCTGGGCTTTCTCTACTTTTTTTGTCTCTCATCATTTGTTTTTCATTGGCAGTTTTACCTTCAGCACCAAACACTGTGCCCAGACATAATAAACACCTGATTGTTAGGTATTCTCATCATTTGTATTCCTGTTGCTGCTGTGGCAAATTACCATGAACTTATGGCTTAAAACAACACAAATGTATTCTCTTACTGTTTGGTAGGTCAGAAGTCCAACAGAGGTGTTACTGAGCTAAAGTCAAGGTGCCAGATGTTGACAGGGCCACTGAACGCTCGGGGAGAATCCATTCCCTTGCTTCTGCAGCTTCTAGAGGCTGCCCACATTCCATGTCCCCAGCCAGCAGTCATGTCACTCAGAACTCTGCTTTCAGAGTCAAGCCTTCTCAACCCTCCTGTCTCCCCTTGTTCCTTTCAAGGACACATGTGGTTACATGTTATCCTCCCAGGCCCATCTTAAGATCCTTAATCACATTTGCAAAGCCCCATTGCTTGTATTTTATTTCCCTATTGTCTGCTCTAACACATTACCATGAATTTAGTGACAGCATAAATTTACTCATTCACAGCTCTGGAAGTCTCAAGTCCAAGATCAGTTTCACTTGGCCAGAAAATCAAGATGTTGGCAGGCATTCCTTTTGGAGACACGGGAAAATCTGTTTCCTTGTCTTTTCTAGCTTCTAGAAGCCACCTGCATTCCTTGACTCTTGGCCCCTTCTTCCTCCAAGTTCAAACCAAGAACATAGAACCTTTTTTTTTTAAAGTTTTTTTTAAATAATTTATTTTATTATCATTAATTTACACGTGCAATATTACGATTATTAAACTACCCCTTCATCAGGTCCCCCCCACCAACCCCATTACAGTCACTGTCCATCAGCGTAGTGAGATGCTATAGAATCACTACTTGTCTTCTCTGAGTTGCACTGCCCTCCCCGTGCCCCCCCAACATAACATCTGCTAATCGTAATGCCCCTTTTTCCTTCTTATCCCTCCATTCCTGCCCATTTTCCCCAGTCCCTTTCCCTTTGGTAACTATTAGTCCGTTCCTGGGTTCTGTGAGTCTGTTGCTGTTTTGTTCCTTCAGTATTTTTTCTTTGTTCTTATAGTCCACATATGAGTGAAATCATTTGATACTTGTCTTTTTCGGCTTGGCTTATTTCACTGAGCATAAT
>JAVSCE010019229.1:0-126999 GCA_032199065.1 Smutsia gigantea
TAATATTCTCTTATAATTCTTTGTATTTTTGTGGGATCCGTCGTGATTTTTCCTTTCTCATTTCTGATTCTGTTTATGTGTAGATTCTCTTTTTCTCTTAATGAGTCTGGCTAGGGGTTTATCTATTTTGTTTATTTTTTCAAAGAACCAACTCTTGGTTTCATTGATTTTTTTCTAGTGTTTTATTCTTCTCAATTTTATTTATTTCTTCTCTGATCTTTATTATGTCCCTCCCTTCTGGTGACTTTGGGCCTCATTTGTTCTTCTTTTTTCCAATTTCAGTAATTGTGTCTTTAGACTATTCATTTGGGAATGTTCTTCCTTCTTTAAATAGGCCTGGATTGCAATATACTTTCCTCTTAGAACTGCCTTTGCTGCGTCCCACAGAAGTTGTGGCTTTGTGTTGTTGTTGTCATTAGTCTCCATATATTCTTTGATTTCTGTTTTGATTTGGTCGTTAACCCATTGATTAATTAGGAGAGTGTTGTTAAGTCTCCATGTATTTGTGAGCCTTTTTGATTTCTTTCTAAAATTTATTTCTAGTTTTATACCTTGGTGATCTGAGAAGTTGGTTGGTAGGATTTCAATATTTTTGAAATTACTGAGGTTCTTTTTGTGGCCTAGTATGTGGTCTATTCTGGAAAATGTTCCATGTGCACTTGAGAAGAATGTGTATCCTGCTGCTTTTGGTTGTAGAGTTCCATAGATGTCTGTTAGGTCCATGTGTTCTAGTGTGTTGTTCAGTGCCTCTGTGTCTTTACTTATTTTCTGTCTGGTTGATCTGTCCTTTGGAGTGAGTGGTGTGTTGAAGTTTCCTAAAATGAATGCACTGCTGTGTATTTCCTCCTTTAATTCTGTTAGTATTTGTTTCATATATGCTGGCGCTCCTGTGTTGGGTGCATATATATTTGTAATGGTTATATCTTCTTGTTGGACTGACCCCTTTATCATTATGTAATGTCCTTCTTTATCTCTTGCTACTTTCTTCATTTTGAAGTCTATTTTGTCTGATACAAGTACTGCAACACCTGCTTTTTTCACCTTGTTGTTTGCATGAAATATCTTTTTCCATCCCTTCACTTTTAGTCTGTGTATATCTTTGATTTGAGGTGAGTCTCTTGTAAGCAGCATGTAGATGGGTCTTGCTTTTTTATCCATTCTGTTACTCTGTGTCTTTTGATTGGTGCATTCAGTCCATTTACATTTAGGGTGATTATCGATAGATAGGTATTTATTGCCATTGCAGGCTTTAGATACGTGGTTACCAAAGGTTCAGGGGTTGCTTCTTTACTATCTAACAATCTAACTTAACTTTCTTGTTAAGTAATTGTAAACACAGTCTGATGTTTCTTTATTTCTCTCCCTTCTTATTCTTCCTCCTCCATTCTTTATGTACTAGGTGTTTTATTCTTTGCCTTTAGTTAGTATTTGGATGGTCTGCTTTCTTTGCTATGATTTTATTTTCTCTGGTGACATCTTTTTAGACTTAGGAGTGCTTCCCTCTAGAGCAGTCCATTTAAGATATCCTGTAGTGGTGGTTTATGAGAGGCAAACTCTCTCAAGTTTCGTTTGTCTGGCACTTGTTTAATCCCTCCATCATATTTAAATGATAATCGTGCTGGATACAATATTCTTGGTTAGAGGCTCTTCTGTTTCATAACGTTAAATATATCATGCCATTCTCTTCTGGCCTGTAAGGTTTCTGTTGAGAAGTCTGATGATAGTCTGATGGGTTTTCCTTTGTAGGTGATCTTTTTTCTCTCTCTAGCTGCCTTTAATACCCTGTCTTTATCTTTGATCTTTGTCACTTTAATTATTATGTGTCTTGTTGTTGTCTTCCTTGGGTCCCTTGTGTTGGAGATCTGTGGGCTTCGGTTGACTGCGAGACTATTTCCTTCCCCAGCAAGGGAAAGTTTCCAGCAATTATTTCTTCAAAGACACTTTCTATCCCTTTTTCTCTCTCTTCTTCCTCTGGTACTCCTATAATGTGAATATTGTTCCATTTGGATTGGTCACACAGTTCTCTTAATATTCTTTTATTCCTAGAAATCCTTTTATCTCTCTCTGCCTCAGCTTCTCTGTATTCCTGTTCTCTGATTTCTATTTCATTAACAGTCTCTTGCATCTCATCCAGTCTGCTGTTAAGCCCGTCGATCGCTTGTCTGATTTCTGCATTGTCTTTCCTCACTTCCTTCACTTCCTCCCTCAACTCTTCCACATTTCTCTGTAGGTCCATCAGCATGGTTATGACTTTTATTCTGAATTGTTTTTCAGGAAGACTGTGCATTTTCATCCCTTCAGGCTCCTTCTCTGGGGTTGTCTGGTTGAGTTTGGTCTGAACCATATTCCTCTGTCTTTTCATGGCTATAGAATTGGTCGCTGGTAGTTGCCACATATGTCAGCTGGGCTCTTTAAGACTTTAAAAAGAAAAGAAAAAAAAGAAAGAAAAGAAAAAACAAAAAAGAAAAGAAAACAAAACAAAAAAACAAAAAATGAAACAAAACAAAAGAAAAACTGCCCACCGGCGGTAGATTTTGTGGGAATGCTGTAGGTGGCGCTGTTGCTCCACTATTCCGCAGCCATGGCCGCGCCGCTCCGCAGGGCCGTTTATTGCTCTGGCCGGGGTGGGAACAAATGGGAGGCTGTTGATCTCAGTGAGAAGTGTAAGTACCGCCACGCTTCCCCAGTCGCCAGCTAAGGCGTCTGAAACTCCCCAGGACTCCCAGCCTGCTGGGCTGAGTGTGCCGGGGCGATCCGGCTCCTCCGCTGGGCTCCTGTCTCTTTAAGACTGCTGAAGAAAGCGTGCGCTTTTTTTTTCCTTCCCGGGAGCCGGCTGCAAGCACCCTGGTGCGTTCCCCGCTCAGATCCTGCCTCTCTGTCTCTCCAATCTCCTCTACCCTGTGCGATGTGGGTCAGCGCTCCCTGCGCAGATCACTGGGGGTGGCTACTTCGCGGGGTGTACTTCCAGTCCCTCCCGGCTCTGAATCCTCTCCTCCCGTGGGTGCGCTGGGGTGGGGGAGTGCTCGGCTTCCGCCGGGTCTTGGCTCTTTGTCTTACCCGCCTCTTGGGGTGCCAAGTCCTCTTGGGTGTAGCTGCATGCTGTGCGCTTTCCTGCGTATTCTGGTCTCTCTTTTAGGAATAGATGTATTTGCTGTATTTTCGTAGATAAATATAGTGTTGGGAGGAGATTTCTGCTGCGCTGCTCATGCCGCCATCTTCCAGGAAGTTCCTCTACTAAAAATTTTTTAATGTGATTGTTAATTTTTATGGTAGACTTGTAGGAGTCCAGTAATTTTGCAAGTACAATGGCATTTGGTACACGGACATGTCTCATTTTATTAGTGGCCAGATCACTATTTTGGGCATTGTGAACATTTCACCAATCCCAGGCTGCTTATGGTATGAGTTATAGTATGAAATACCTCCTCTTGGAACCACGGCCTAAGTGAAATTGTTTTACATACCTTGCTTAATCCGGTATGGTTATACATGTTTGTTTGCGGATGATGCAAAGAAAGTTGTGTCGGAATACGCTTTCTGCTTTTTAGTACATGACTGATTCATTAATACACAGTCATTATGAGCACTTGAGATGTTATACTGAAGACAGTTATATGTTGAATGAAAGGACAGTGAGCTGGGTAGATAGGAGTCTTGCTTTTAAGAATCATGTGGAACACCAATTACTGTGAAAGTGGGGAAGCGGATGGGGTAGTTGTATGAAGCAGTTTGAAATGCTGTTGTGTGGATGTGGGGGAGGGGGTTCTCTTAAAGCTTTAAGAATGACCAAAAGGCTAATGAATAGTTAGTTACTAATAGGGCCAGATTGTGCAGAACATTAATAACCACAAGTTAACTTATACATATTGTTGAAGGGAATGTAGTTTATCTATAGGCTTTTATAATATAGAATCAAAATAGTCTCTCATTATAATTAATAATATCATTTTTAAGGAACTACATCTAATATACCTGTTTTTTAAAATAAGGGGCAGCCACAGTTTTGATACACACATATTTTAGTTATGTTTCATGATATTCAGTGCTTTGATATCTTAGTCAATCTCCTTGTTTAAGTATACACCCTAATTAATTATAATTAAAGAGTATGTAAAATGAATTCTATACTTGCAAAAGCCTTCATATGTGATGTTAATGTTTCTGTATTGGATCAATAGGGTATTTTTGTTCCAAAGAACTCAAACTTTTTTAGTTTTTAAAATATGATTCTCTACCATATTTTTAGGGACAGATTTATTTGATGGGCAATTTTACAATAGGACAATTTAAGTAATTTCAAAGTAAGGAGACTAGTTTTACTTTACTTCCCATGGCTTGAGGTATATAATCTCAGGGTTAAAAAGGACTTTAAGATCCTCTGACTCAGTGTATTACAGATCTGTGGCCCATCTGTAGTGCCCCCTTGAATGGCTGCTCAGCTTCAGGGTCATTTACTTATTAATTTAACAAACTTCTTTTGAATGTGCCATGGGCCAGGCATTGTATTAGGTTTTGGGAATATTACACTCCATAAGACATGGCTCTTCTCTTTGGTCTAGCAGGAGAGATATAGGTCAGTGTATAAATTCTAAAGCAGCATGAAAGGGGCTATAAAGAAGCATGAATAAAGACAGAGCTACGTAATGTCTCAAAGTCAGTCATTCCATTTTACACAGTTGAAACTTTTAGAAAGTCCTTTTTGCTCTTGTGCCAAATACTGCTGCTTAAGGTCTTAATGCTGCTCTTCTCCAATAACCATTTTTAGTTTTTTCTGGATAGTTATGTTGTCTTTCTGATTGGTATTGTTTTTATGTTTATTCCTTCTAGGTTTATTTTCCTTAAATTTGGCCTAAATTATAATGTTGAAATGTCTTTGGATTGTCTTTGTACAAATCTTGTTTTTTCATGGGGTTAATTCCCTCGTTTTTTTCCCCATTTGCTTAATTTTTTCTATGTACCTATCATTATTTATTCCTAACCCCTCTGATAGAGCTTTACAATGGCCCTCAAAATTAGATACCTCAGATAATCCATCAGATCTGTGGTTTTCTCAGAGTCTTTTCTCCTGGGTTCCTTCATTGTTCTGCTGAAGTCTGGATTGGTTTGTAATCTTGGCCTTCCGCATAGTGTTCCTCTTCATACTTCTGCTTCTTGTTATTCTGGGAACTTCCTTCATCAGTCTTCTATATTGCATTCTAATTCCTGATTCTTTGTATGATATCTGTTTTTTTTCTTCCTCCATCTCTCTCATGGGGGTTTATAGGCTCTCCTCTTTGTCCCTACTGTTCTAAAATTTTACAGTGACATGTTTTGGTGTGGGACTTTTCATTGGTTGAGCTGGGCATTAGGTGATCTTGCAGGTTCATTGTGCCTATAAATTTGATCAACATTGTCTTTGTTGACCTTTTTTGAGTTGCTAACAAATGTTTTTTAACAAAATAGGACAAAGTGTCCTGTAGGTAACATATGGCTAGAATAATTATTTCAGGTTCATTCAGTACCCATTGAGTACTGCTAGTTACATCTAACCCATCTCTGCTTCAGCCGTGTTTCAAATTAAAATTTAGGCATTCCAAGTTATTTATAAGTTTAAAAGTATAGGCTATTTTCTTTATCCCCCTTTTGAGATGTACTGTTATTTGCCTCTAGTCTAATTTTTCTCCGGTTCTTTAACACTGCTGCCAGAGTAATTAATAAAAATGATACTTTATAAAAGTGATCTTTCTAAAACTAATAATGCTTTTGCTTAAAATCCTTTAATACTGTCACGTAGTTTTAAAGATAATGTTCAAACTTCTTAGCTAAGCCTACAGAGATCTTAGTGATCTAGACCTTACTTTCTCTATTAATTCTCAACTTATTTTTTACCCCTCATTCCCCAGACCATCACAGCATGCTCTCTTGATTACAGCCCTATTGAACTTCTAAGGTATACAAAGTATTATATTTCATACATGATGTACCCCTGCACCTGGAGTGAGTTTCCCTTTTTTTCCTCACTTAATTTCATCTCATTCTTAATTATTGTCTTCTCTTGGAGGGTTCCCTTGCTTACCTCTGTTATCTGATTTAAATATCCTTTGCTGTGTCTTTTTAATGCCTTGAATTTGTCTGTCAAATAGCATTCATCCATATTGCATGGTATTTTTAAATATTTTTTCTATGCCTCCTTTAACAAGCCTTCATATGGCTCAATTAACCAAGCATTTTTCTTCTTTTCTAAAAATTAACATTTTTATTTGTTTTGGCATGGTATTTACAGACATCAACTAGACAAGAAAAGATAATATAAATCCTGTGCTCAAGATATGTGTTGTTGGAGAATAAATCTCTGTAACACATCAAACACCAGCTTAGTGACTATCTTATTTAATTTTATATTCCTGCCCTTTAGCTTAGTAACAGGAGAATAGCAGATAATATATATGTGTTGAAAAAAAATGAATGAATGATAACTCTTTACTCACATTATCCTAAAAAAAGTAGGGACCATTTATTCTAATTGGCCTGCCTCTTCACTGCTTCTCTACATGTTTTTTCATTGCTGTTTTCTTATTTATTCTTTCAGCAAATATTTATTGAATTCCTGCTATGTGTCAAGTGTGGTATTAGCCACTGAGAATATAATAGTGAATAAAACACACCTAATCTCTACTCTCTCAGAGTTCATAATCCAGTGGGAAATATAAAAAAATGAAATGGCAGTTGAATTTCATTTCATTTCACAGTGTGAAAAGCACTCATGTATTATGTATTGTAAGAACATATGGGAGGGGCACCTAGTTTGAGGCTTTCCATGGTTTCTTAGAGTAAACAAGGCAAAGATGTGAGGGATGAGTAGGATTTAGCTGATACAAGAATGTTCTGGGTTGAAGGAAGAGAGATGGGTATATACATGGGTGTGGGAGACTCAGCATACTTTCTCAACTCAGCATTGTTTCTTCAACTCTTTCTATAGAACTGGACAGTGCTGTTGTGTTTTCCCCAATTTTTGTCTTCTCAAGGAAAGAATTGAATGGAGAAACTAGGTTGCAAGTGAAAGCAGTGAAGAGTTTATTAGACAGAAGTGAAAATACCCTTGGAAGTGTCCATGGGGCAACTCAAGAAGATTCGAGTGCCGCATTTGGTTATAAGGGTTAGGTTTTTATGTGGTTATGACTTCTTGGATTTTGAGTTCTCCCTCCCCTGACTCTATCTAAGCCATGTTCTAGGGCAGGACCATGAGCTAGCCACTGTATGCTGTTTCCTGCCCTGCCTGGGCAGGCCCCACATGTGTTGTTTGGTTTTTGAAGTTCTGCACATGCTCATTTAAGCTGAGTTACCCTTAATGGTCAAGCAACTCCAGTGGAGGGTCATAAAGTGGTCAGATTCCACCATTTTCCTGCTATCTGCACATGTCTGGCCTCACTAGGCTGGCACTACAGGATGTGCTGGCCACAGGATTCAAGTGTGTCAACTGTAAAGCCTGGGTGTTTACTACTGAGGGGTCCAGGTGGCTCTAACTAGAGGCCGTTCTGTGCTTTTTCCCCACTAGTCCTCCCCCACCCACTCTTGGCTCATGCCTATCTGCCTACTCTAACATTTTGATCCTTCCTTCTTGCCCATACATGTTTAGTCTGTTTTTCAAGATATATCTCAAAGCTTACCTCCTCCATAACTCACTCATCTTTCCTTATTTTGGATTAACCTTAGCATTCAGTTGTGTATTATTTTCAGTTTATGACTTTAGTCACGTGTAGTGTATTGTTACCCTGTCCTGGAAGGCAGGACCTACATCTTATTCCTCTTTCTCTCATAATGCCTAACTAAATACAGCGTTGTCTGTGCAGTAAGGATTCTATAAATGCTTGCTGAATAGTTGTAAAGAGAGCAACAAAAAGGACAATATATGTGTTTTCACATTTATATTTAAGATTTCAAATACTGTGTGAGTCTGCACCTCAAAATACACTACACCTGCAGGATCAGAGCAAGAGAGAGTAATGTTGGCAGGGTACTTTCTTGTAGTCAGTGAAATCATCAGTTTAAGAATGAGTGTTGTGTCTTGTGTTTCATATGTGCTTCAAAATATTTGGGAATTTTCAGTACATGAACACATTGTATTCTTAATTTGCTAGGTCATATGAAACACTGTTAAATTTCAATCAGTATCAGAAGTTCACTTCTTTCTGCAATGTAACTGCAAAACTCATTTAAAACAGTAAAAATAATAACATTTAAAGCTTCCTTGCCTTTCTTCTGATTGGAATCAAGATGTCTTTTACATTGGTGACTTAGTTGGATATATATTGATTGACTTGAAAATGTAACTTCTGTGTCCATCATTATAAGATAACATTTAACTAGGAGTACATACTACACCAGTTTTGAGTATTATGTAAAAACTATGTGGACATATTTGCCGCTTTTTTGGGACTTATTTCAGTTTTCAGGGTCTATAAATTGACTGGAGCATATTTACAGAGCATATCTAACAGCAGAATGAAAATATTAAACCAGGAAATGAATGGACATAGTTTATATCTGCATTAGAATATTAGGTTTTTCTAGCAGATGCAAATAAGAAGGATCTAAAGCTAAATACAACAGACTATACTTTTAATTGAATTAATTTTCATGTAAATGTAACACTGTCAAGTCATTATCCCACAGGAACTCCAGAATTCAAATCAGAGTAATAGAATAAATGGTCTCATTATAGAATTGAATGGTATGAGCTGAACTTGGGCCTATAAACCCAGAACTTAAGATTTTTGACCTCTCTTTAGCATAATCTCTTCGTGGCCTTGGGCAAGTTGCTTCACAAAAACAGAAAACAGACAATCAAAATGAGAATGGCAAAGGTGTAGAGATCTAGCTTTTAAAGCATTTGGATCTGAGAAGAGCCTCCTAAGTGGATGTTTTTCCTAGCTCTTCAGCATTTCTGTTTTAAACCCAATTTCTCTTTTATATTCTGCTGTCTGTTATATTTATATCCAGTTTTCTTACAAAGACACACCATGTCCTTTGGAAGCAGGTTTCATGAAGTAATAGATGTATAGGCCTAGGATTTGAAAAACTATACAAAGTAAAACTCTTTTCACATATATATATAAAAGACGTTTGTGACAGCTTTATTGTTCGCTAAATCATTAACCTCACATCCTAGTATGAAACATCATTGAGGAATGGCTCACATTCACTGACATTTGGCTAATAGGAATATAAAAGATTTAAAATTCATGTTTGTGGTTGAAATAATTACTCCCTGGATTTTTTTTTATATAAAGAATACATGTATTTTGCATTACTCTAGGGCAAGACTAGATTTAGCTACTTGCCTCATGATGAAAAATCCAGGGGTTTGGCCAAGTGACTTTTAGATAGGAAGTGGAGAAACATTTTTTAAATCCTTTTTATCTTTTTTGATCTGATATTAGTCTGTCAAAGAAAACAAACTTTGCCAACCATAGTTCAGTGCCCCTTGGAGGAATGAAACCACCTTTGAATTTTGAGTAGATTGTTTGTATTTGCAAATCTGTTTTAGCACCACCAAAATATGCTTATTTTCCTTTACCAGTTTTATGATTCATAATATATTCATAGCATATCTTGGAAGGTAGAGTTATTCTGGTAGCATTTACTCTACTTTTAGCTATCACAGTGACAAAATATGATCCTTAAAAAAGTCATCATGATTATTATTGAGGTTATTAAGTATTCAGAGGCATAACTTGAGTTCATGTGGGGCATACACACACAATGCAGTTTTGTGTTAGGCTACAGAAACCATGGGTAGTTGTGCTCAACAGGTAATGGTTGTATTCATTTTAAATAGAGGGCAGGACAACTGGGCTTCATTATTGTACATGAAAGCTTAATAATGCCCTAGTTTTAAATCAATTTCTAATTCCCTGTGGAAGCTTTGAAGAATTTTAAAAATCTGGATTGAGATTAGAATTAATACAAAACACATGCATGTTGACATTTTAAAACGAAGAATTAAAGATGCTTTTTGTATTATATTCTGAAAAATATTTCTGCAGCTCGGGGGGAAAATCCCAGGGCAAAAAACCTTTGAAACCGAAATCCGTCAAAAGGAGAAATAAAGTGGGAGAAACCGTTTATTTCTTACAAGCAGTCGTCTTCCATCTCTCTCAACCTGGCTGCAGAAGAGACCCCCCCGCAACCTCTCTGTCCAGATATGCCCTCAGTTGCTCTTGTAATTACCTATTGATATGGATAGAGATGGACTACTGTCCACCCCTTGGAAACACCTATTGATACAGAGATGCACTAAAGTCAGGTGAGAGATTCTGCAAATACTGCAGTTTTACCCACAATTTTCTATATTGATCTCTTCTAACTGCATTTAAAAATGCTAAAGAAAACCCCTAGAAAGCAAAGATGAGATACAATAAAATTTCGTATAAGTGTATTTATTTTAAGATGAATATATGCCAGTTAATTCAGTATCATAATTGAACACATCATAATTGAATACAGGTTCTTGGGATTCTCTGCTTTTAATATTAAGGTCACCACAATATTTTATTTTTATATGAGGATTATTGTGATAAATGTGATCATTACAATAAGTAAATGGCATTTTTTGAGTAGCCAGAAATCAGGATTTTTAATTAGTATTTTTGTGGATTTTATAAACCTTCATCTCAGAGTACGTTTTCCTTGGGTAATGTTTGGATTGTGGGTATGATGGTACCTAGACAACAAACCTTTCAAAACAAAGTAGCTTATTTTATGACTATGTAAAACATATATACACCTTTGCTATTATTCATAGACAGACTGATTGAAACACCTTGAATTTTATATTTCATTTTATTCATTGTATGTTTATTTTGAATAAAATTATAGGTGATTTTAAACATGACTAACTGCCCCTCCCCCTTTTTTCTAAAGGAAAAATTACTACATTTACTTAATTTACTTAAGTAAATCCCATTAGAGTTAGTGTTTCTCTTAGCTTTTTGTTCAGCCACTAGAGTCACCTTTGTCCTTGGGTACATATTCTAAGAGATGACTGATGGTTCACGATGTTCTGTGTTTTCTGGTAGCTTGCCTTTTGCCTGCCTCTGGGTTCATCATCCCCCTTATGCTGACTTAGGCAGTATTAGGCAGTCTCTTATCTTCAGGCTTTGATGCATATGTTCTGAAGGTGGCCACAGTGACTTTGGGTAGCAGCAGATGGTAAACCTTCAGGCTGCCACCGGCTATACTGGTGTTAAGTTGGAAAGTTAACGTTTGATGAAGAATCAGTAGCGCATATGAAAGAGCTTTCACTGCTGAAATATCTTTTAATTAAAAAATTAGCATACTAAAACCTTTGCAAATGTATGGGCATTTTAAGAAAGATAAAATTAGTTGTTTTCTTGTAGAGGGAGATTTCCCAGCTTAGTTTTGTGTTGCTTACTCTTCCTAATGTTCTTTTGCCCCTGTCTCTGCCCAAATTTGTCAGTAGCTCAGACAGATAAACTGAAATAGGACACATTTTTAGGAGTAAAATATGTTTGGAAAAACACTGAAAGTATATTTTGAATTACAGTATTTTGGATTTTAATAATTAGAAAGAAATGTGGATCTTGAGTTCTACCCCCGTACAATCCTAGTAGATTTGATCTGTGTTTCCTACCTTTGAAAATATTTCTAGGTTATATAGAAGTCTGAAGAACTCAATCTGCCTCAAGTTATTTCACCTTGTTCTAAGTTGGTTGGTGATTTTTGACGTAGGCATCAATCCACAAAGCAATACCCTTTTTTGATTGTTTGCTTGCTTCCTCACAATGTGCCAGGTTGGAAGTTCTAGTACAAATAGAACACTGGTAAGACTCTGAAGGATTTTTTTTTTTGTTCCCCTTAAATCCTAAGGTACCTTTTATGCTTTGCTGAAAATACATCCTTTAGAGTAGTGAATGAAAATATCCATTCAACTAGAGTTAGAAGTATCTATGTTGAAATTTACTCTTTGTACTTTAATTCTCATTAGTGAAACAACTTTTGTGAGACCAAGAACAGATTGGTTTCATGGCATTACACGAGAAAAGTGCCTTTGTTGGAGGAGAGGCGTTGTGTATTTTCCTCGGTTCTTGTCCCCGCCTTGACAAAGAATTGAAGGGCAGAGACACAGTAGTGAAGCAGAGTAAAAGTTTAAAGTTACTTAGAGAGAAAGTGTGGGCGACCTCAGAGAGAGGAGCGCCCTGAGAGGTTGGGGGTTCCCCCTTTAAAAGATTTTTTTCAGGAATGTGACAAAGGTCTAGGGGTGTGAACTTGTTAAGTGGTCTCAAGTATCTTTGGTGAGACATTAAGTTTCTTATCAGTCCTGTAGGTATTTCTGCAAAATTAGCTTATCAATGAAGATTGTCTGCTCTTCCTCCAAGGTGGGCAGAGTTGTTTGTTTGCTAAAGGATATGTTAAGAATCCTTCTTCTTAAACTTCCTGGGTTTTTTTTCAAAATGCAATTTTGGCTTTAAGGTGGGATCTCACTGCCTTTATTATGCTGTTTATAGGTGAGCCTTTTAGCAGGCTAGAGTAAATCTTACAATGATCTAATTGACACAATGAAGACATGGGCTGTGCTCAGATACTTCTCTTTATCTGGGGATTAATATTCAAACATTCAAGGCCAAGTTGCTCTTGACCTTTTGAGCTTTAACTGATTAATTCTAAATTCTAACTCTGAGTCTTTTCTGGCTTTCTAGTTTTAACTGGTCAACTGAGTCCTTTCTAGGGGGCTTTACTGATCTTGTTCTCTTTCCACCCTGCTCATATCTGTTTTCCTGCCTAACACCTTTACGTTGTTCATGCTGACGCCCTTGACACTGAAACTTCTGATGGACAAAAGCTGTTGGCTCAACATCTTTTGCTTTTGGAGTTGCTGGGCAATGGTAGAGGGAACATTGCTAGCCTTCTGAAGACAAAGAAAGTAAAATATGCCCCAGTGGGGAGAATTCTTAGTATTAAAGGTCACCTAGTACTATTCCTTATTTTCTGGTAATTAAATTTAAAAAATCCTTTATAAATAAGATCTTTCATGAGAATAAGGTGTAGAATTAACAATTAACAGTAGAAATACATTTTGAATATTTTAAGCATACAAAATGGGCTGGGTTTTAAACAGTAAATATAAATAACATTTGATTGTCATCATATGGTATTGGGGAGGAATGCAAAGGTTTAGTGCTCTAGGTTTGTTGTTCAGAACCATTTCTACAGAAGAATAACATTGCCAGCTTCTGTAGTGCTGCTGAGATGAGTTTAGTTAATAACTCATCTAATAATGGTCAAGTTAAATGTGGATTGAATACAGTAAGTATAATCTTGTGTAAGAATACAGTAAGTGTAATGTTGCTCATCTGAAATTATGTTGAGAAAAACTTATTTGCAGAATTAGGCTTCTGTATTGTCTTTGGCTTCTTTATTATGTTGATCCCATTCTTTCCTGGTATGTTTGTTTATGTGTGAATTCCCAGTAGTATAACTTGCAGGATCAAAGTCTGTTGAGAATGCATCTAGCAAACATGAATAGTACTGAGACACCATTATGGAAAAGGCTGTGTTTGTCCAATATGGCTATCTCTCTAGACCTCTTTTAAACATTTTCTAACTTTTATTAATTGTTTTGGAGACCTGTGAAGTGACTAACACCAAAGTAGAGATGGATATTTCCTCAAATTACCCAGGTAGTCTTTCTTTTTAAAGGAATTGGAGCTAAAGCTATATTTAGAGACTTAGAGATTTTGAATGTCAGTATTTGAATATATGAAAAGATTCAAGAATGGGTGACCCTTAATCCTCACTGAAGGGAATTCTCCACATTTCCTTACTACAATCATAGTGTCTTTATAGTGGCAAATATCTCTTTTCTCCAAATTCATTCTTTTTTTTTTAACTGGATTTTTTAATTTTGTTATTATTAATATACAATTACATGAGCAACATTATGGTTACTAGACTCCCCCTTTTATCACGTCCCCACCACCTACCCATTGCAGTCACTGTCCATCAGCATAGTAGGATGTTATAGAATCGTTACTTGTCTTTTCTGTGTTATACTGCCTTCCCCGTATCCCTCCACCCCACCCCAACCCCCGCTACATTATGTGTGCTAATTGTAATAGCCCCTTTCCCCCCTTATCCCTCCCTTCCCACCCACCATCCCCAGTCCCTTTCCCTTTGGTAACGGTTAGTCCATTCTTGGGTTCTGTGAGTCTGCTGCTGTTTTGTTCCTTCAGTTTTTTCTTTGTTCTTATACTCCACAGATGAGTGAAACCATTTGATACTTGTATTTCTCCTCCTGGCTTATTTCACTGAGCATAATACCCTCTAGCTCCATCCATGTTGCAAATGGTAGGATCTGTTTTCCTCTCATGGCTGAATAATATTCCATTGTGTATATATACCACATCTTCCCTATCCATTCATCCACTGATGGACACCCAGGCCACTTCCATTTCCTGGCTATTGTAAATAGTGCTGTGATAAACATAGGGGTGCACATGTCTTTTTCAAACTTTGCTGCTGCATTCTTAGGGTAAATTCCTAGGAGTGGAATTGCTGGGTCAAATAGTATTTCTACTTTGAGTTTTTTGAGGAACCTCCATACTGCTTTCCACAATGCTTGTACTAATTTACATTCCCACCAGCAGTATAGGAGGGTTCCCCCCTCTCCACATCCTCGCCAACATTTGTTGTTGTTTGTGTTTTGGATGTTGGCCATCCTCACTAGTGTGAGGTGGTATCTCATTGTGGTTTTAATTTGCATTTCTCTGATGATTAGTGATGTGGAGCATCTTTTCATGTGCCTGTTGGCAATCTGAATTTCTTCTTTGGAGAAGTGTCTGTTCAGCTCCTCTGCCCATTTTTTATTTGGCTTATTTGCTTTTTGTTTGTTGAGGTGCATGAGCTCTTTATATAATTTGGATGTCAACCCCTTATCGGATATGTCATTTATGAATACATTCTCCCATACTGTAGGATGTCTTTTTGTTCTACTGATGGTATCCTTTGCTGTATAGGAGCTTTTTAGTTTGATATAGTCCCACTTGTTCATTTTTGCTTTTGTTTCCCTTCCCTGGGGAGATATGTTCATGAAGAAGTTGCTCATGTTTATGTCCAAGAGATTTTTGCCTATATTTTTTTCTAAGGGTTTTATGGTTTCATGACTGACATTCAGGTCTTTGATCCATTTTGAGTTCACTTTTGTATATTGGGTTAGATAATAATTCAGTTTCATTCTCTTCCATGTAGCTGTCTAGTTTTGCCAACACCAGCTGTTGAAGAGGCTGTTATTGCCCCATTGTATATCCATGGCTCCTTTATCGTATATTAATTGACCATATATGCTTGGGTTTATATCTGGGCTCTCTATTCTGTTCCACTGGTCTGTGGGTCTGTTCTTGTGCCAGTACCATATTGTCTTGATTACTGTAGCTTTGTAGTAGAGCTTGAAGTCAGGGAGCATAATTCCCACTGCTTTATTCTTCCTTCTCAGGATTGCTTTAGCTATTCGGGGTCTTTTGTGGTTCCCTATGAACTTTAGAACTGTTTGCTCTAGTTCACTGAAGAATGCTGTTGGTATTTTGATAGATATTGCATTAAATCTGTAGATTGCTTTAGGCAGGATGGCCATTTTGACAATATTAATTCTTCCTAGCCAAGAGCATGTGATGAATTTCCATTTATTAGTGTCCTCTTTAATTTCTATTAGGAGTGTCTTGTAGTTTTCAGGGTATAGGTCTTTCACTTCCTTGGTTAGGTTTATTCCTAGGTATTTTATTCAAATTCATTCTTAATATACTCAAAAAAAATCACCACGTGGTGCTTTTGATGTATCCCCCCACCTGTCCTCTCTTTCCAAATGTGGTACCTCATTAAGTATTAGGTATTCCTTATTCTAGTTAACAAAAAGACCCAAACCTACAATCAGTTGGAGCTTTTCCTACTACTGTTATGAAAGAAGAGTGCGCTTGTCTTATTGTGCTGGAGGGAATGAAGAACAGATGAGGCTACTCCTTAAGGGATACGTTGTCTGCTTTTTTTTTCCAGTTAGGAGCAGTCATTCTATATATTACTACAGGCAAAGATGGAATAATGTCTTCTGTTAGACCATATGCTAATATAGTGCTGATAACTAAGTTTGAAAAATGAAAGGGAGAAATACATTAATTGTATTCTCTCAGTAAGGTGTGCTCTTCAAGATAATTATTTCATGACAGTTTTAGTTATAGTAGTTGTTTTATCATGAAATAAAAGATGGTTTTAGGAGCCTTTTATTGGGAAGACAGTTGTATCAAATTAGTACCAAATTAGATTTTTGTCTTTATAAAGGTGAGCAAACCCATGAGCAGTTCTTAAATTGATGTGTTCTAGTTCACAAATGAACAAATTCTGTTTGAGGGTTAAAGAAGCTATTATTTTGTCCTTTATGCTGACAGCTTCATTACAGATTGGCCTACTGTTGGCATTAAAAAAATGTTTGGCTCCTTATGATCTTTGTGCATGCAACTATAATATTAATGCAGCGCCATAGCACTGCTCATTAAGGAATGACTTTAAATAAGGTTGAAGCGTGTGAATTTGGAAAGATACAGATGTTAAATGCAGTCATTTCTCTTTCTTTACAGCCGTATGGCTAATAATTTCCAAGTGGCTAAAGCTCTTGTTAGCAGAAGTGCTGGTGTGTTAAGAATGGCACTATAAATAACTTTAAGAACTGAAGTTGAAGGTGCTTCTTTTAAAGACTATTGTTAACTAAACATTATTGCCAAACAGATGGAAAGCATTCACCAGCCTGATGTTTTTAGGTCTAATTATATTATCACCAGCCCTGTACGGCTCAGTTGAAGAGGTATATCCAGAGGCCAATTTATAATCATTTAGCCAACACCTGTTTGGGAGAAATTGACAGTCAAAGGGCACATTTAAAAAAAATCACATGTGTTCTTGTGTTTATTGCCTCAATGTGAGTGTTGTCTAGTTGCAAACTTGGTAGAAGAAGAAAGTAAATGTAAACAAAGCACCACTTTCCAGCCACATTTATCGTTCTTAATTTGGGCTTTTTATCTGATTCACTTCATGCTTCATGGCTAAGTGAGGCCAGCAAAGAGATATCACTCCTTTCTTACCAGGTATATTCTGTTCAGTCAATTAAGAGGCTTCTGGTAGGAAAAAGAAGTTCTTTTCTTTGCATAGCTTCCATATCTTTTACCTGGTGAAAGGTTTTCTGTTTCATATAGCTGTGTCGTATTTAAATAGCACTGACATTCTGCTGAGTGGCTTCTAAGAGTCACAGCTTGATATAAAAGCAAAGGAGATTTAAGTAATGCTAAATGTCCTCATCAGTCTATGTTCACTGAGTCCTCCTTTGCAGAGAAAGGGCCATGGTGCCTCCTTTAACACTCATAATTTAACGGTCAAGGTTTAAGCTCTTCGAATGTGTTTTCATGCATTGGAGATTCAAGATTGGAGGTGAATATAGCACAAAGGGAAATTATGGGGAGAATAGGTAGGTATATCCTATCTGCATAGTTTGAACATGATCATCCTACTAACTCTTCCCATTTTATTGTTTTTCCTTCTTTGACATAATTCTCTATTGAAAGATTATATATGTCACTTCCATTTTCTTATCACCCATTATAAACTCAGAGCAGTCTAGCTTCTGTCCCTACTGGATCCGTGCATCATGCAGGATCCGAAGTGGCCAATGACTTCCTAACTGCCTTAGGCTGTGACTGGTTCTTAGTTCTCAGTCTTCATGGCTTCTCTTTGTTGTTTGGTGCAGATGATTAGTTGCATCATAAATACTCTCTTTCCCTGACATCTGAACCACTGAATTTCTTGTGTTTTTTTTTTGCACTTTTCTAACTACACTTTTTGGTTTTTGTCTTACATACCCTGCATGCTCCAACTATAAATAATTTTCAAATTTCAGACATAAATGGTACAGCTTAGCAGTGTAAAAGGAAGAACCTATGAGCCAACAGCTAGGGTTTAAATTTCATTTCTACCGCTTCTTAGCTTTGTGAGCATGGGCAAGTTAATGGTTTTATCTTTGTTTCCACATCTGTAAAGTTGGTTAATAAAGTACACCTACCTCATTGGGTTGTTGAGTGCATTATATGATTTAATTCTTTAAAGCCAGCGCAGTCCTGGTATAATCAAGCATTCCAGTGGGGGTACATTCTCATGTCTTTAGCTGTTATTGATGGAGAGTGCTCAGATATAAATCTTTAGTCCTGACTTTTAACCCTCCATTCCCATATTGCCTTTACCTTCCAAGCTTTTACACCTGAGTTCATTCACATATGTTCACTGAACGTTTACTATGGGAGATAGATATGTTAGGTATAGGAGGAAATACAGTTTCTGTCCTATGTTAGTTTTTTATTGCTATCATAACAAAGTACCAGAAACTTAGATGATTAAAACAAATTTATTATGCCAGAGTTCTTTGGATCAGAGGTCTGACATGTGTCACATTGGGCTAAAATCAAAGTGTTGTCAGGGCTGTGTGCCTTACCGGAGGCTCTGGGGAAAAAATCTATTTTCAGGTTCTTTTAGGTTGTTGGCTTAATTATTTTCTTAGTGGTTGTAGGACTTAATTCTCTTCCTTGCTATCAGTCACAGACTGTTCTTTGCTCCTAGAAGCTGCCTTTCTTCCTCAAGCCTACTGTGAGCTCCGGGGTTCTCTCTCCAGTGCTTGCATGTGGGCCGCTATATCTTAGAGCTGGCATAGATGCCCCTCTCATAGTTCAGATCTCTCTGATATCCCCTTTTGCCATTTCGTTTCTATGCTTTCCTCTTCTGGACAGAGGTAGTTCTCTGCGTTTAAGTGTTCATGTAATTTGATTGAGCCCACTCAGATAATCCAGGATAATCTGTTTTAAGGTCTATACCTTAATTACATTGCAAAGTTCTTTTTGGCCAGTAACATATTCACAGGTTCTGGACATTAAGATTTGAACACCCTTGGTAACCATTATGCTGCATGCAACATGCCAATAAGAAGTAAGCAGTCTGGTGGGCAAATAAATCCAAATAGATACTTATTGATACAGTTGGTATTATATATAGGGAGAAAAAAGGACAAAAGGAGTCAGTGTTACTGATAGACATTGGAGCTGAATATGGAAATATGGGTTCTTGTTTTATAAGGGGGTAGGGGGACATTTCAGGGTGGAAGAACAGTAATAGTGATAGAAGTCATAACAACTACTGTTTATACCAAACACTTTTACAAGATTGTCTCACTGAAATTGTCACAAATACTGTATTATCTACCATTATAGCTTCTACAGATGAAGCTATAATGTCTTCATATTTATAGTAGGAATGGTAAACTTACCTTATTGGGTAGTCGAAAGAAAGAACATTGGTTACACAGAGCTAAAGTGTAGCACATAGTAAACACTTAGAACATGGTAAGTGGAAGAGAGTAGAGGGTGAATAGTAGAAATTCTTAGGAGGTAGAACTAACTGGACTTGGTCACTCATTATGATGGTAGGGGACAGGGGAGAATTCACAGTGACTTAGCTTTTTTTGGGTTACATGGGTAGTGGTGTTTTTTAGTACTGTAGAGGAGAAAAAAGGTTTTGTTTTTAGTGGAGACAAGGCTTTGGGAAAAGGAGGGGATGAGTTTGGAAAGTGGAATATTTAACTGAAATTAAGTGGAGATTTAAATAGTACAGGTAAAGCACTCAGAAGAGAGATCAAAGATGAAGTTGTCACTGTTACTTTAAACTCATCATGTCTGAAATGGCATTTACTATCTTCTTCTCAAATTTGTTCCCCATATTAACTCCCCTGTTCTTTTCCACCACTCTTTTATTTCCCAAGTTTGACACCTTTTTTTTTTCCTTGACTCCCAGCTCTCTGGAAGGGCAAAATAAATAAGTAAATAAAAATAAAGGCCCTGTTTACAGTGTTCGGAGGTTTCTGTGGTGTAAATACTCCTACGATGGCCCATTTCAGACTGTGGCTGCTTTTTAGCAGAGTTGAATTGCTGCAATAGACATTGCAGTGGCCTGCAAATCCTAAAATATTTACCGGCTGGATCACTACAGAAAAAATTGGCTAATCTCTGCTACAGTGTCTCCAAAATAATTAAATATTAATATAGTAGGCTAATTCCCTATCTCTGTTCATTCTTTCTCTGTCAAAATGGGTGGGGGTAGTGGGCAGTCTGCGAGATCATGAAGGGTCTTGAAGTCATCTTTTGGATTCATGCTTTTTCCCTGAATGAGAGCAGTGACATGATGTAGCTTATTTTTAAAAAAGAAAACCCTGGGTACTATTTTGGAATAGACTATAGGGCAGCAGAGATGGAAGGAGAGAAATCTGTTGGGAGACCATTGTTATAATCTGGGTAAATATTTGTTTGAATTGGGTAATAGCAGTGGAAGTGGTGAGACGAGTTCAGAATCTGGATACATTTTGAAGCTGGAGCTGACAGGATTTGCTGATGGAAACAGATGTTAAGGATGAGTCCTGGATGGAGAGGTGGTACCAAAAGGATGCCTTAGCCTGGAGCCTGAGTTATTGAGATCACATTATAGCAAGTTGCTACGTAAGGTGTTTTGGGAAGAAAATTGAGACTTCAGCAATTCCTGTAAATTAAAAAACATTTCTTATTAACCATATATATTCCATAAGGAAAAATTCTCTAAAATAATTCTTGTAGTAAAAATTTTTTAGTAAAAGTAAAATAATTTTACTTTTAAGAAATAAATTTTAAATAAATCTAGGAAAACATAATATTTCCAATATATGGCATTTTTGGAAAAGGAAACCACAGTAACACTCATTTTAGATAAGACTTGTTTTAATGCTGTTATTTGGTGGCTTTTTCAAAAAGACCTATTCAGAAATGAATAATATTGGTGGAGTCAATTCCAACACTTTCCCCAAACCCTTACATTAATAGTTTTAAAAAGTTGATATGTTAATGTTTCACTGTATTGTGAATATTACTCATGTCTTTTATGTAGGTTTTACTTGTAATGGACACAAGGACAGAACAGACATTCATTTTAAAAGTAAGTAGAATTTGTATGTTTAATGAATTTAGAAACATTTTCAAATTATGTCACTGAAAGAAAAAATATTTACTATTTTTTTCTTGGGTGTTGGAATGTCCTTTCATGTTTGTGGTAATCTGTATTTATTCTACTTTCTTTCTGTCACAGTTGATAAATACAGCATATATTTAAAAAGAATTTTAGGTTATAGAGTATGGAGGAAATAATTTGAATAAGTTGAAGGCGCATTTCATGCTGTTTAAATGTATACCACGTAGTTTAAATACATGTCTAATGCATTTCGTGTAATTTGTGAAGACTGTACACAATTGCACCTTTGATTATGATTAGAGTTCTTAAGAGCTAAAATTTTGCCTTAAAATCTTTCTTACAGGTATTTGGGAAAGTGTTATCTACATCCCTAGCACTCTTTTTTAGTCTAAATTCAATTTTGGTTCTCTATATAACTCAATTTGTAACTAAAGGAATAAGGGGGAAAAAATCCTCACTTTTGTAATTTTGAAATCATATTTGAAATGGATTGTGATAGTACATATTCTAAAAATATGTAATTTAAGCATTTCCACAGCATTCAAAATTAATGAATTTCAGATTATTTTTCTATTTCTTTTTCTGATATATTTTCTTTTACTTACCAGCATGGCAGTAGGTCACACTGACATATCCTGAAACAAATTTCTTTTTATGAGTATTCTTTATCACTGTCATTTCCCCAGATTTTTAAACCAGGGTGTGACACCAGAAACTGTATATACCTTGTTCCTTTAGAGGAAACTTGAAATAAGCTTTGTGTTTTTTGGAATAGAATTTTAAATTGCCTGTTTAATCTGGGAATACCTGTGTGTCTCAGGAATTTGAATTGATCTCACAATATCTACTGCTCTAAAGATATACGTAAGTAAAATAAAACTTAAGTAAAGGTCATAGAGAAATAACTGTGTGTCATCCTGATGACTTAGTTTGAGAGCATCTCTAATAAAAACACTGACCCACATAATTGATTTTAATGGCAGCTTTGTGGCATCTTCCGTTCTCTGGATTCACGCCAGATGCCATCAGCAGAGCCTCCAGGGACTGAGGGGCATAGAGCAGCAGATGAGTGGTTTCTCTGAAGCCCAGAGTAACCCGGATAGATTAGTTTGGTTGATAAACACAGAGCACAGCAGGCTCCAAAGGCAACTGAGGGTACAACTGACCTTTTTGTTCTCTGTCAGGGTCTAAGGAAAAGCAGTGAGTACCGCACGAACAGAAAGACCATCATCCCCCGCCGTGTGCCCAACATGGTGTGTCTGCACAAGTACATTGTTTCTGAGGAGTCAGTATTTCTTGTGCTGCAGCACGCAGAAGGTTGGTTTGTAGTTTAAATTGTTTATGGAATGAAGAACATCATCCACTTAGCTTTTCGGTTGCTATAATGTCCTTCTTACTTCTGTTGTTACGTGAGCCGATAAAATACAGGAAACACGTATAAGAACTGTTTCTCATTCCTCTGCTCTCTCTCCCTACTTTGAGTTTTGAGGGAAAATGGAAACCCAGGTGAGCAGCAGATTTCATTTGAACTACAGTAACATTCTTACATATACTTAGCTACTTACTTTCTCCTAGAATTGATCTAATATGATGAGAACCTTAAGGTGAATGTGTGCAAAGAGAGCTAGGTTTTATTTTAGGGAATTAGTTTTGTTCTCTTGTTCTCTGCTAAAAAGATACATTAATGTTAGATGACTAAAATAAAAAACATTCACTGAAGAATTAATTACCTCCCTTTTTTACAAGGCATGGGGGTTTGTTTACCATTTGACATTACCTGGTTATTCTTATCTGGGTTTTTATGAATACAGCCATTGGCATTCACATGTGGGTACAAAGCAGAGGCATGATGCTTTTTTGCCTTCAGACTTGTCATGAAATTTCAGCCCTTAGCAGAGGGAACAGGTGGCAAAAAAGAATAATACTTTTTGATTTCTGTTTGCCCTTTAACACCCGAATTTAAATAGTTTGTTTATTTAGAATGACTGAATGTAGCATATAAATATAAATCCACATAATAAATATTGCCTTTTGGCTTATAAAAGGTGTTCTTAAAATAGTAAAAAAATTTAAATTATTTTCCATGTTTCATGAAGATGTTATTATTTTTATGTTACTGAGAATAAAGAACTATGCTTTGCTAATAGGCATAACATTTGAATTTAATGCATTTTCCCAGGAAAATGAGTCATTGCTTTGTGGAATGAGGTCTCATATGATAACTAATGCAAGATTTTTGATGGGGGCAATAAACTATTAATATTGTTTATTATGAAGTACAGCACAAGATAACTACAGATGGAGGGAAGACCTCCATATGCAGTATTTAATAGGAAATTCAGAAGGGGCTCCATGGTCTCTCATGTATTAAGAGAGTTAATTGCGTGTGTGAATTGGATAACTAATTCACCTTTGTTCAGACATTATAGACAGCTTTTATCTGAGGATACCAGTGCATTACAGACATTATTGAATTAGAGGTCATGTCATCAGATAGCGAAATACAGCCACCTCTGGTGTGGAACAAAATAACTTGCGTAGTAATAATCCATAATAATTTAGAACAAGGTCAGTAGGATGAATGTAATTATAGTGAATATTCTATTACCCAGTATGGATTATTCATGTTGTAGATTACCTGTGGCAAAACTTCAATCCTAGTTTACCCCTGTTATTTGTAGTTTCCTCTTCCTGTTCATCTTCCTCTTCTTCTCTAAAATATACTTCAGTTTTTCTTCACCTCTTACATTCTCTAAAGCTGATGTTTCAAGTGCTTTTACTTTAATACTTAGAAAATTTTTATAGTCTGTCTTAAAGCCATAGACGTGTGACTTTCAAATTCTCCAGTTTTAGGTTATCTTTTCCAAATCTATTCTCCTTTATTGTTGACCACACCTAATTTTGATCACATGACCATAGAATTTGTCCAAGATTATTTAAACTTGATAAGGGAGGATCTCTTTTGACTGATCATTTTAGGTGTTTATTGTTTAATTTTAAGACTATAATACAAAGGTATTAGATTATAGTGCAATTAGAGACTCTGGATTCATTTAATATTCAACAGATTTATTGAGCATGTATTATGTGCTAGGTAAACAAGATAGGAAAAGAGCCTGCCCATTTGAAACTTACCTTCTATGGCAAGTCAAACAGGGAAACAAAAATCATGATAATATTGGCTCATAATAGAGACCATACCAATCTTTAACACAGATTTAATGGAGAGCGACAGGGGACTACTTTAGGTGGTCAAGGAAGCCTGCTCTCAGAAGATGACATTTAAGAGGAGTCTGAATGACAAAAGAAACAACCATTTGGATTTAAGGGGGAAGCACATTCCAGGTACAGGGCTCAGTGTAAGAAATTGAAGGCAAAAACAAACTTGGTATGTTTGATGAACAAAAAGAGACCATTTGCTGGAATGTAGTAGGAGAGGGCAGTAGTGGTAGATGAGGCTATTGGAGAAGCAGGCAAGACCCTTGTACAGCAGGGTAAGGACTTTGGCTTTTATTCAAGTGCATTGGGAAACATTGGACATCTTAAGCAGTGACATGATCTGATTTACATTTTAACAAGATCACTGCTGTTACATGAGGAATGGATTATAGAAAGGCAAGAATAGAGGCCATGCATAGTCTGGGAAAGAAAAGGTAATGGCCTGGCCTTCTGGAGTATTAGTGGTGATGCTTTGAGGGTAGACTCAGTGGGACCTGTGATGGATTCAAGGTTAGGGAGAGAAGAATCTAGGGTTATTCCTTGGCTTCAGGTGAACCAGTGGTGGAGTGTGTGCTATTGTTTGCATGCTAGTGATATTTTCTTTGTTACCTCTGTGAATTAGGAGGTGGTGCATGTATCATAAAAATATCGCTTTCATATGTACAAATAGCTGTTATTGAGAAAGTAAACATTAAACAGTTGTTTTCTCCATAACATGAATGTTTGAATATTTATGATTTGTGGCTTTAGTTTCTTTCTGCTTTCAGACCTATTCATGATTCACATGAGTCTCTTGGACTCATTTTCTCTTCATTTTAAATTCATTCAGTCAGAGATATAGTTGAGTAATTACTGGGATACGATTTAGTTCTGATATCATGGTGAACAAAACAGATGAAGACTGCCCACATAGAGCTTACATTATAGACATCAGACAACAGCAAATACATAACTAAATATATGTCAGATGGAGAAAAATTCTATGGAGAAAAGTTAAGTAAAGGAAGGGAGAAGGGAATGCCAAACGGGTGAGGTGGGGTTGCTGTTTTACCTCAAGTGGTTGCCTTATTAAGAAGGACACTTTTGGCCAGTGACCTGAAGGAAGTGTGAGAGGAAGCAGTGTAGACATGTGAGGGAAGAGTATAATCAGAACAAATGCATAGGCCCAGAGGTAAGAGCGTACTTAGTGTACAAGAAACGGCAAGGTCAGTGTGGCTGGAGCAGAATGGGAAGAGCTTAGAGGGGTGGGAAGGCAGGCATTAAAGTGATCTTACAGGTCACTTTAAGAACTTGATTTTTATTCTGAATAGATGGGGAGTCATTGAGATACTGAGCGGAGGAATGCAAGATAGAGCTCACTCTGGCCACTTTGTGCAAAGTAGAACACAGGAGGGCAAAGGCAAAAGCAGAGAGACCAGTTTGGAAAGCTGTTGGAGCATTCCAGGTGAAAATGATGGGGCCTTGGACAAAGTGTTAGTGTTGGAGGTGGAGAGAAATTGCTATTAGATTCTGAATATATTTTGAGGTGAATTGTTTTCTAGTACTTTTATCTTTATGTATTTTTTTTTAAGAACTATTTGTAGGGTAATTTCTTCAAATAAAATTGCTGGGTCAAAAGATGATTTTGATCATTGGTCCAGCAATATTTTATCATATGTATTAAGTATGCTTACTTTTGGTCAAGCAAATTTAACAAGTTTTCTTTCCAACCTGCAAAAAAATCAATAAATTAAAATCTGACTTTGGACAAAGAGTTTTTATTTTTGTAGTTTAAAATAGCTCATATCTGTAATTTTATATACTTCAACAGGGCTTAGAAAGGTGTTATTTATGTTCTTAAAGTGTTAAAAATTGTAAATATGTTAGCTGTTTTCTATTTATATTTTGTGATTTATCAACAACAGAGTTTTTTTAAGGGTAATCTTTTTTACTGTAAAATAGTAATATTGACATTTGTGTAAGTTTTAGGCCTGATCTTAACTCTATAGACAGTAAACCCACTCAGCTTTTGTAGATGAGGAACTTCAATGGGAATTATATGTCCTTGTAAGTTATGTGATTTTCTTGATTTTCTAGTTGAAAAAATATGATAAGACCAAAACTTTATTTCGGTAGCTCCATATTGAGCATTAAGTTTAACCGGGTACCAAGCAATGAATGGAGAAGATCTAGAACAGTTTTGTCCTCTCTTGAAAATGTAAAGTTTCAAAAATTCACAATAGGGTATTTGTTTAGGTGTAAAGAAAATGCCAACAATTACATTTGGAAATTTTGTCTAATAATGAAAAGAATGGAAATTAAATAAGATAATTTGATTAATAAAATTGGTAAGCTTGCTCATGTCCAGTGTAGGCAGGTTGTTATGAAGATGACCTAACACAGACAGGTGGCTTAGGAGTGGATTCTGGTGCAGCCTTTCTGTAAAGCAGTTTACAACATATATCAGAAGCATGAGAAATAGTCGTGCTTCTTGATTTGGTAGTTTCATTTCTGGGATTCTGTCCTGATGAAATAATCATAGATCTCAAGGATTGTATATAAAAATAAGTATTATTTTAATTCTAATAGTAAAAGAGTGGAAGCAGCTTAAATGTCCAACTGTAGAAGAACATTTAAATACATCATAATATCTTTCACAACATGGCTATGCTATATAGCCACTCAAGTTCATATTCTTATTAAAATTAGAAAATGTGTATGATAAGATGTTAGTCATGAATAAAAAACCTGATAGTAAATGTACTAATGATTAATAGCATTTATGGGTGATTTCTTTATTCCAAATCTTTAATTTTCCTTCTTTTCTGTATTTAGAAATTTTTTACAATGAAACTATATATTTGTTTTAAAATAGGAAGAAAATGGGACCAAAAATAATGACATTATTAATATTTATAGGCCTTTTTCCCTGAAAGCTTTTCAAAAAATTTATAAAGATGTCATCTTTTCATAACCCAATTTAATAAATATTTATTTAATAACTATTATTTTACATGCCAGGCAGAATCTTCTCCCTGTAGTTAGGAAGACCCTGCAGTCTGGTAAGGGAAATAATAAAAGCCTAAAATTAATAAAAATATGAAACAATGTTATAAATGTTATAAGATGGACTAAATGATGTAGAGGATTCAGAGAGGATAGGAATTATATATCTCATGAGGGGATACCAAAAAATTGGTAAAAGAAAAGTTCTGTAGGACCTTCAAGAATGGGTGGGATTTGACAAGCAGATACTGAGGAAAACTAATAGGAAAGAAAATTCTAAGTAATAGGTATAGTTTGAGCAAGAACCCTAGTGTGTGTTATATGTAGAGAAATCCAATTCAGATGAATTACTTGGTAAATTTAGGGAGAGGACCAAATCACAGGGTGATATTATCTTACTGAGGGGTTCAAATGCCTCTGTGGAGTTGTACATCATTCAGTAGTCAGAGGGGATTTGGGTTCTTGAATGGAGAAATGACATGGTAAGATCTGTGCTAAAGTGGAAGATTAATGGGCAGTGTTTGAATGGTAGAGTGATATAGGAATGACTTAAAGTAGGGGTCTAGTTGTAGCTGTAACATTCCAAGAACACAGAGTGGTCAAAGGAATTAAAAGGAGAGGAAGACTGAGAAACATTGTGGGTAGATCCTGTAGGACTTGGAAACTTGTCAGATGTACAAGGAACAGGAGAGAGAAAATAATCCAAGTTTGGTTCAAAGCTTTTGTGCCAGAGTAGCTTTGAATTCAGAAATAGGAAGTACTTTTGGGGGCCAAAAATAAAGAATTGAAGCACATTGAGCTTTAGACTTCAACAGCTCATCTAGGTGGAATTAGCTTAAGAATGTATGAAACTTTTCTTAGAACTTTACTAGGTACTGTTCCTTGCTAATCACTGGAAGTTTTATAACTGCATCTACTTTGTGGGTGGCACATCCCATTCAGATGAGTTATCACCTGAGTTAACAAGCATTGACTGAATGCCTGTTGTGTCCTACACGCTCTGTCTAGGTAGTACATATTCAAAGATGTAAAAAGGCTTGGACTTTTCCTCATAGTAGTTACCATCTAGGAAAATTGGAAACAACACACATCATTTTATTTGGATTGCATACAAGAATCGCAGCTTCAGGTTCAGGCATTATTGTTATTATTATTATAATTGTGCCAAATAGAGGTGTTTGTGATAAAAGGATGTGGTTATTGTCAAAAGACTTAAAAAAAGGAATCAATGCACTGCTCTTTTTGCAAGTGAATGAGTTTCAAAACTATATATGAATTCTTAAACTTTAGTTTTAATATCGGGAAATATGAAACACTGAGTATTAAATTCTAGTGGGGACAGAAAGTTAGCTAAGAAAAACTGAGAGGGTAGATACTATAATGTGCTATACCACTAATTACTAATTGTTAACCAGGTAACTGGTAGAGAAGATGTATGGGTATCCTAGGATGAATATTCTGACGATTACCCTTTATTGACCATTTATTGAGCATTTGTTCTGTGCTAGGTGTAGTATTGGGTGCTTTATGTATTTTTCGAATTTCTCTAAGTGAAATGAAATGTGAAGTAGAAAAAGATTTTTGGATGCTTCCACTTACCTTTTTACACATGTAATGGTCAATGATTATTTCCTATAAGATTGTTACCCTTGGTGTATATGATGCTTAATAACATTAAAAATGTGCTGAAAAAATGCTTTCTCCATATTAAGAGAGGGATTCATTTTTAACATATTATTTCCCATTTTTGGAAGCATTAGTGACATTTCACAAAGTTTGTGTACCCAATTACTGTTTTTAAGATTTCTGCATCAAATTTACCTACCTGTAATCTATATCTAGTCAGTAGAGCTTTGGCAGGTTTTTGGTACTTAATAAATATTTTTTATTTGAAGATTCTAATTAGCAAAAGTTGAGTTTTTAATGATTAAAAGAAAAGAAAATGAGGTGAAGTAACTACCTAACAAGACTTACTGGTAAAACATTGGATTATTTTGTCTTTATTTGATTTCTGTGAAATTGATTTTTATGATTGATTTTTTAAAATTTGATTTTTGTTAAAATTTATGATTTCATAGGTTTCTGATATATATCAGAATATAGAATCAGAAGGACAATAGCTTGCCTTACTAATGGCTTTCCAATTAATATTCCTCAATTGCTTTACTTGGTCTTCTACCACACATGATCTATATAGGGAGGGAGAAATGGGAAAAGTATTACTAAAATATAATTTATAGTGGCATAATTATATAACAGATGCCAAATCTCCTTTCTAATTCTGGACTGGGTATTTTCAAAATGAAATAATATTGTTGATTTTTTTCCCCACTGTAGTATATACAGTTTTAAGAGGCACTTATTTATGTATTTCTACTTGACCAAGGAGCCATGCTTGAAAAATTATTACATAAACAGCTCAGAACATAATCAGATGTTTCTAAAGCTAAATTATATTTAACTTTAAAGCAGAATTTTAGCTGTGAGATTTCATGTTAGGACTTGTTATAACCAGTTTCCCTTTGAAAGAAAAGATATGTTGTCATTTAAAAAATAATTGAAATCAGGAGATAATGCTTGAAGCTTTACTTGCTGGTCACTAATAATGAGGAGGCATTTTATTAAATGCTTGTCTTAGATCATACTTAATATTAACAGGTGTCATTGACTTGCTTTTGATTATTAGAATACTTTAATAAGTAACCATTAATTTGGGGATCTTAAAAAAATTTTTTTTTTTTTGGTTATACTTGTTCACAGGTGGCAAACTCTGGTCATATATCAGTAAGTTTCTAAACAGAAGTCCTGAAGAAAGCTTTGACATCGAAGAAGTGAAAAAATCTACACTTACTAAAGTTCCCCTTCAACAGCCAATTTGTAGTCCTCAGGACAGCAGCAGCTTTGAATCCAGAGGAAGTGATGGTGGAGCCATGCTTAAAGTTCTGCCTTTGAAGACGAGACTTACTCCAAGCTCTCAAGATGATAGCATCCAAGACGATGATGGCCAAGACAGCTCTCCAAAATGGCCAGATTCTGGCTCAAGTTCAGAAGAAGAATGTACTACTAGTTATTTGACATTATGCAATGAATACGGGCAAGAAAAGATCGAACCAGGGTCATTGAATGAGGAGCCTTTCATGAAGGCTGAAGGGAATGGTGTTGATACCAAAGCTATTGAAAATTTCCCAGCACACTTTGTTGCTGACAGTGGCAGCTCCAGCACACAGTTGATAGCCCACGAGCTGAAGTTCTTCCTTGGAGATGATGATATAGAAGCAGGCAGTTCACCAAGAACATCAGATTCCCTCAGTAAATCTAAAAACAGCCCCATGGAATTCTTTAGGATAGATAGTAAGGATAGCACAAGTGAACTCCTTGGACTTGATTTTGGAGAAAAACTGTATAGTTTAAAGTCAGAGCCTTTGAAACCATTTTTTACTCTTCCAGATAGAGACAGCACTCCTAGGAGTTTTAATGCTAGTGAAAGCAAGGTAGAGTTTATAGCTCAGGGCACCGTCAGCAGGGGCTCCGATGACTCCGTCCCAGTTATTTCTTTTAAAGATGCTGCTTTCGATGATGTCAGTGGTGCTGATGAAGGAAGGCCTGATCTTCTTGTAAATCTACCTGGTGAATTGGAGTCAACAAAAGATGGCCCAGCAGTGGGACCGACTAAGTTTACACAGACTAATATAGGCATCATAGAAAGTAAACTGTTGGAAGCCCCCGATGTTTTATGTCTCAGGCTTAGTACTGACCAGTGCCAAGCACATGAAGAAAAAGGCACAGAGGAGTTGAGTGATCCCTATAGTCCTAAATCCCATGGTGTCACAGACAAACACTGTGCACAGGGGGATCTTGGGATGTTATTTGTGGCAGCTGTTGGTCATAGTAGTACAGGAGACATGTCTTTGTTACACAGCTCAGATCCTAAGTTTCAAGGACCGGGGGTGGTTGAGTCAGCTGTGACTGCAGACAGCACAGAAGAAAGCTTATTCCGTATTTCTAACAATGCACTCGCAGGTGCTCACGAATATCATGTCAACACAGACACTTTAAAAACTGAAGAAGTATTGCTGTTTACAGATCAGACTGTTGAGTTGGCTAAAGAGGAACTGGCTGTATTTCAGAGAGACTCCGAGACTAAGGGAGAGAGTGGGTTTGCCCTAGAAGGAGACAAGGAAATACATCAGATTTTTGAGGACCTTGATAAAAAATTAGCACTAAACTCCAGGTTTTATATCCCAGAGGGCTGCATTCAAAGATGGGCAGCTGAAATGGTGGTAGCCCTTGATGCTTTACATAGAGAGGGAATTGTGTGCCGCGATTTGAACCCAAACAACATCTTATTGAATGATAGAGGTCAGGAACTTTTGCAAATGCATTTCTTTTTATTCGCTGTTGCTTCCAATTAACTGAGTAGGCGTTTTATCTTGTAATTAGTATCTTCATTTCCTGTCTAGAGCTTCATTATCAGTGCAGCAAATTCACCCCCAGTAATAGCTTCTAGTACTTAATGATGCCATTATTCTTAATGATACTGTTTTTAGCTACAAAAGGAGTAATTACAGTTCACTTCTGCAGAAAATGGAAGAGAAAAATGTTTTGATTTCTCCTGTCGTTTTGTTTTTAGGACACATTCAGCTAACGTATTTTAGCAGGTGGAGTGAGGTTGAAGATTCCTGTGACAGCGATGCGGTAGAGAGAATGTACTGTGCCCCAGGTTAGAGCCATCTCCTAAAGGTTTCACTTGAGAAAGTAGTTCAGCAGCTCTTACTTCCTTAGAGAAGTTGTATTTTTCACTGGCAATTCATATATGTGTTGGATTTGCTCTTTAACCCTTCAAAAAAGATTTGGGGATAAAACCATTATATAACCCATTGTGCATGCACAGTGTGTGTGTGTGTGTGTTGTGTGTGTGTGTGTGTGTGTGTGTATTTGTTGTTGTTAAATGAGTTTATACTTCTAGAACTGGCAGTGAATTCTTTCTTGGAAATGTCTCGACTTCTTAGTACTTAGAAGGACCTTTTAATACCCTGAACCTCTTTAAGTGGTTGATCTTTATTAAGATGTAGCTGACTAAAAGGGTAAAATCCTAAGGCTAAAAATGGATAAAATGTGAATTTTTTTGACTGTATTGTTATGACGTCAGTGATGAGCCAAACTGGCATTTCAGAGCAGAATTTAAAGAGCTCTTTCTATATTGGAGAAATTTTAGGAAGCACGTCCTTCTTTTTAAAAATAGCCTATTTAAATATTTGACAACAGGTTTCTACTGTATTCTTTATTTTTTAGAAATTAGAATTTATCTGTGGGGGGTGTTAGATCCTTTGCTGATAATTACAGGTCACTTAAACATATAAATTAGGTTTGAGTTTCTCTCTGTCATCAGTTCAGACGGGGCTATATTTGAATCCAAAGTTTGTTCACATTTTGCCTAGCATTCAGCCTCTTTGGATGGCCAAAGTCGCTCCACTCATCACCCCACTGGCTTTCAAAGGAGGTTCAAGCTGATTATTTTGACATGATCTGCTTAGTTGCTGATTAATACAGTATTTAATGCTTCCTAGCTAACCAGTGTATTATTGATGCTAACGTTGTTTCTCTGCATAATGAGAAGTGATTATAATTAGGATTGAAAGAGCTGTATTGTTTTTAGTTACAACCATCATTGTCAAGAATTATTTCTGTATTGTGGAATAGCAAAGTTTTTCAACCCTGCAAAGTAAATATCCTAAAGCTCTTTCTTGAAAATAATGATTTGGATTTTTTTCTTACTGTTATATACTCTTTTCTTTCCTTTTTTTTCCCTCACATTAGGGCTGTTTGATATTATTTCTTCCTAGGGGCAATAGAGCATGCCTACATATTTTGTTTCACTCAACTAGATAATATTATGGTGTTTTTTGAAACTTCATCTGTATGATTTAGTTAATGGGATAACAAAAGGATATCATAATGAAATCTTTACTATGGTTATCTGGTTCTCTTTTTACACATACCCTTTTTGTAGTTTGATAATAAATAACATTTTAGGTACCAATGTATGAAAATACATATATTAATTATAATGAATTTGGAGGCTTTAGGATTGAAATTAAATTTGGGAATCTTTTAAATGAAAACCTATTGGGTCCTGAATAGAAGTGCAGTATTAACCTCACATCAAAACCAAATGTTTATGGGACATTGTTTGATATTTATAACTGGTTCCTTATTTCCTATTTTATTTGTCACTTTCTTATTGAAAACTATAAGGATTGTACTTGGGGATTTTAGCAGCTTATGTTTTTTTCTAAGTACAGTCATGTTTACTTTAACATCTGTAGCTTGTTGACATCCTGAGAATTTTGATATACGTGGAAGAAACCTATATACTACATTCATCAATAAATACATACTTTCAGTTTTGTGTACTGAAATACTGAATCTAATACAGATCAGTTTCCAGATTTTAATTTTTGAAAAGCCTTTTCCCAGAATTCACAGTTCTCATAGCTAACCAGCAGGTGGCAGTCTGCCATTAATGGATATTTGCTGTCATCTCCCAGGTTGTCCTTCACTAACATTTGAAAAAAGCTGTAGCCTTATGAAGGGCTTTGTTTTAATTATTTGCATAAAAGAATTGTACTTCCAAGCTTTGTGCGTTGCAAAAGTGTTCTAGCATTATGGCATGCATTAAACAATGTGGAAAGTCTCTTCATTTCCTTAGGCCTATTCGTTTGTTTTATCAACAGAAAAAAACAAAACCACTAATGGCCTTAACTAAAAAATAATGCTAGTGTTCTAATTTAGATGGTCTTAAACCTGGAGAGTTAGAGAATTCAGTTAATGTGTGCTCCTGCCCCTCGCTTATAATGCAAGGGGAATTGGAGCAAAAATTTGTAAATTACTATTTGTCTCAAACCTGAATAGCAGTACTGCTGATAAAAACTACAAGTACACTTTCCTCTTCTCTCAAAAGGTGGGAGCAAGGATAATATGTCAGTATTTCAGTGCTTGAAAATCACACATCTCAATGACTACCTGAGGCCATAGAGTACTTAGTAATCTTTGGTCTACCCTTAGAAACAGTAAGGATTGAAGTAATTTTCCTTTCATGTGCCCTCTGCTCTCCGGTTTTCTAACTCTAACCTTAGTGTTATTGTTCAAGTAACTCCAAAGCCTGTTAAGCAGCTGATGTTTGGCTAGAAAGTAAAGTTGTCATAAGATTATGATGAGAATGATCCACTTCTGTTTAAACAGCAACCTCTACCCCTACCACTCCTCCCTCCTGGGAATCCTTATCACATATTTGTCCTAAAAACATTATCCACCTGCCCTGTACTTTATAATATCAGCAGTGTATCTTTTTATCTTGTGGGTGATGTGCCTTTATATTTTGAGAAAAATTTCCAGTAACAGACTCGATTTACATGGACAGAAACTTGAGCAAATGCCAAACTAGCAGGGGGGCCATTATTCTGCTCTATAAATAAGTTTAAAAAAGAAAAAACACACAGAAACCTGTGAATCAACATGTTTTGGTCTAATTGAGGGGAAAAGCAAGATAGATAAATTTTGAAATGCAAATGATTACCTTCTGTTATTTAAGTATAGTTTCTGCCAACTTTGTGATCTTAGATTTTAAAAAGTCATAGTCATTTCAACAGTGTATACTACCAAGGATATCTGATACTCACTAATTTCTGCAACCAAACAGAGAACTTTGTAGAAAAGTTGCCACTTTTTTTTATATTAAATAAAACAAATCCAACAACAAAAAGACAGAAATCGTGGAGCTTTCTCTGTCTACATCTGTGAAAAAGCCAGCAAATAAATGGCTGCAGCTGCAGGCCCATCAAGAGGGTCTTGAGAATACGAATTCACTGATCAAACCCAGCCCTGTTTTCAAAGTAGAAGCCATTCCTTTTAGGTTCACTTTGTATTCTTAGATTATCTAGGATGATTTTCTAGAAAGGTTTTATTTTAAATAAACATCATTCATGCTAAATGGGTTCCTTTCATACTAGAGAAACACAGAAAAGAGTTCAGGAAGAGAAAGAGCAAAGAAATCGTCCCCAAAGTAGGAATAGACTGTATAGCACAATATAAATATAACACTCTCTAGTTTCCATATTAGGAGACTTTTAGATGTTTTAAGAGACTCTTAAACAGGTTCTCCTGTTTTTCGTTGTGAGAAATTACAGAATAAAAACTGGAGTAAATTGGTTGTTTTTCTGTAGAGGACTTCCTTCTTTCCCTGATTTTATTTCCATATTTACACACATACACACACGTGAAGGATTTTATATGCTTTATCACTGGAACTATTAATTAATCGTAATACAGAATTTTTGTTACAGGTTTTTAAGCATAAAGGAAACATAAAATGTTAATAAAGTATTGATTTTTAAAAATTTTATCACTATTTTTTATCAGTCTTGACTCTAATCATAAAAAAGCAGGTGGAAAATAGAACCTAGAGTATTTAGTATATAAAATACAAAATACTGTAAGATTAATATGCAATCTAAGACGAGTGAGTAAAATTGCTTATATGTCAGTTATTATGCTTATATAATCACTTAAGTTTCTCATTCTAGTCTTAACAAGTTGATATGGTATCGTATTAGTGTTTGTCCTTCACCTTTATTTTCTGCTCCATTATGAACCTTTATAAATGCTTGAAACTTACTTTGATATTTCTCATTAAATACTTTTCAGACATGAGAGTTTATAGGTGAAAATGTGTGTAAATTGAAGAAATCCAAAATGCTTTTTTACCACAGCCCAATCTCCATGCTCCCAGATGTCAAATGACAGCTTTGCTTCCTCTCTTAGGTGATTTCACACTTGGAAACAGTTTACAGCTGACGGTGAAAAGTGAAACATAGAAAAATCACGCAGAAAACTATCTGCAAAATTTCAGTTTTAGAGCATGACATTTGTTTACTACCACCCTTTGCTCTTCTAGCTGACTTTATCAAATAATCCATGAATATATTTTTTGAGGGTAGTTTCCTCAGACCTTCTCCATAAACATGTTTTACACACAATTTGTTACTTTTTAAGCATGGTGTTCTGCGTGACAGTTATGTATCTGATAAGTAGATCTAGGACTCAGACCATGGGTAGCTTAAAATATCATGAGGCCGTGATAAATTTAAGACTTAGAATGTTAAAATGGAATTGAGAATTACCAACCCTTGCTGTTTCACCCACAATAGCCATTAACTCATTGTGTGACCATAGGCATGTTATTTCAACAAACTTTGTAGGCTTTAATTTACCAGTAGTAAAATAGATTTGTTGAGTATAAAAAAAATCATAGATAACCGAATCATGTAATACTCCTACACAAAATTTAGTCCAAATTCACACTGATTTATTAAGGCAAGAATTTTTTTCCCTCAAGGATAAATACTGATTTCTTATCTAACTTTAGTAGGCTTAAAAAAATAATTTCACTTGGAGGACTTTCTAAATATATATTTTTACTCATTGGTTGAGTTTTTACATAACGTGTGTGATGGAAAAGTGAGGGAATTAGGGAAAATATTTTCATTTTGAGGAAAAAAAACAACTATTGAGTAGGGTGAAATCTGAATGCCAAGTTTCTCAGCAAACAAAATTATTTAAAGAAGAATCAATCATTTAGATTGAGAATTTGGGGGCCCCAGGCAATGTCACCATACACGAGGAATTTAATTTTAGGAATCTGAAGTTGAGAGAGAAACCAAATGAATATAGATGTATATTTTGAAATAATAATGATATAACCAGGAAATATGGCTATATCCCTGGTATAGTCTTTTGAAATTTTTTTTCTCAAGGAGAAAGAATAAAAAAGCCAGAGGGAGCTATAGAAATAATTTAAAGTAAGTAAAATATTTGTGGTTAATATTTAAACATTGTATTTCAACAGTAAGTCTTTTGTTTGATTTACCCTTAACTGAAACCCCAACAGTAGCTCTCAAATACAGAGTACTGGCAGGCATTCCTCGTTTTATTGCATTTTGCCTTAATGTACTTCGCAATTAGCACGTTTTTTAACCATTTGAAGGTTTGTGGCAACCCTGCATTGAGTAGTCTAGTGCAACCATTTTTCCAACAGCATTTGCTCACTTTGTGTCTCTGTGTCACATTTGGTAATCCTCATACTACTTCAAACTTTTCATTATTTTTTTATTTATTATGGTGATCCATGATCAGTGATTATGGATCACTGAATGCTCGCTCAGATGATGGTTAGCAGTAAAATATTCCTTAGTTAAGGTTTGTACATTATTTTTTTAGGCATAATTCTATTGCATATGTAATAGACTACAGTATAGTGTAAACTAAACTTTTATGTGCACTGGGAAACCAAAAAGTTCATTTGATTCACTTTATTGTGATATTTGCTTTATTGCGGTCCTCTGGAATTTAACCCACAATATCTCCAAGGTAATGCCTGTGGATATTTTAATGTTTGTCTTGAATATTAGCAAGTACTTCTAATCCTTTGCCTTTAGTTCCTACTGTTGTGAAACCAAATCTATATTCTAAAGGAGAACCACTATTTCAAGTTTGCCACAGAATAGTGAAAATTTGATAGTTTGGAAAATTCCTTGATGAACTTTACCTCTCTATGCTGATGGATCTTGTATCATGAGCACAGAGCCATTCTAGGATAAGCAAAGAGAATTTCAAATCAACTCAAGTTTTACCTTGCCCAGGCAGGCCACTTCTGATGGAAGGAAGATAAAGGGCTGCTTTACATGGGTTTGAGGGTTTGGAACCTTGGGAGCTATCCCTAGATAGGATATGTCCTGGAGCCCTGACAAACCCCCTAAAAATGGGGCAGTCACCTTCACCTCTGTGTTAACGGCACTCCGTATTGAAATAGACCCATTCTGAAATCATACTTCTCATCAGGCCAGAATGTGATTTGTCTCTAGTGGTGGGAATGAGACAGGGCGATGCCATCCCTGTTACTTGGCACCTCAGGGAGTAACATATTAGCCCGTCTCAGGAGAAGGAAGTCTTGAGCTGTTAGAACTACAGTTTATGAGAGCCAGAGAATTGATAGTCTTTTCATACAGAAGTGGTGGAAAACAGGATCTCTGTAGATTTCATAATAATACCTGATGTTAGGGAGTCTGGGGGTTACCTCAAGCTTTAGATTATTAAAAGGAAGTTAATATTAACCTCTTAATTACTCCAAATTTTTTCTTTATTATCTTGGACAAATCTCTTTTTACAAGATGAATATGAGACTAGATATTTGTTTTATTTATTTTTTTATTAAAGTATTGTTAATATAATCTTACATTGGTTTCCAATGTACATCACAGTGGTTCCACAGTCCCTATGGTCAACTTATATTGTGATTGTGAATTGTTGTGCTCCTTTACCTCTTCCCTGCACCTGACTCCTGCTCCAGCCCCTACCCTTGGTGATCACTAGTCCCTCCTTGGTGTCTATGAGTCTATTGCTGTTTTGTTCCTTCTGTTCTGCTTTGTTTTTATATTCCACAAATAAGTGAAATCATATGGTGTTTGTCTTCCTCTGCCTGACTTATTTCACTGAGCATAATACCCTCTAGCTGCATCCATGTTGTTGCAAATGGCAGGATTTCTTTTCTTTTTATGGCTGAATAATATTCCATTGTGTACATGTACCACATCTTCTTTATCCACTCATCTATTGATGGACACTTAGGTTGCTGCCATATCTTGGCTATTGTAAATAATGTAGCAGTAAACATAGGGGTGCATATATCTTTTCAAATCAGGATTTTGTTTTCTTCAGGTAAGTTCCTGGAAGTGAAATTACTGGGTCAAATGGTATTTCTATTTTTAGTTTTTTGAGGAACCTCCATACTGCTTTCCACAGTGGCTGCACCAATTTACATTCCTATCAACAGTGACTTGATTCTTGTTTTAAGTAATAACTGCTGTGTAATGCTTCTTATACTAAATCAGGTCTAAATTAATTTTTGGCAACTATTCAGTTAATTGGCCTCACCACCATGTCATTATGAAGAAGAAGGTGAACTATCTTTTACTTCTGATATTTAACAAGGAACATGTAATGCTGAGTCTTAAGTGTTATGTACCAGAACTATTGGCTAGTTACTTTGATCATATTATGAGTTTCTATAACATCTAAAATCCTGTCAGTTTGAACCTCCATGAAGTATCCAGGCCTTACTCCTTCTCAGCAATTATTCACAAATACTTACATCAAATAAAAGTTTTAAAATGCTAAGGTTTTAAGAAGTGATGATAAAGCAAATAGAATTCCTGAAGCTCTTTCAATAGCAATGCGTGGAGCTCTCTGCCCAACACGGCAAGAGCAGTGGAGAGAGGGAGAGAGGGAACTGTGCCTGTCATTTTCACAATTTTCAGTTAGTCTTTTTTTATCATCAATCAACTTGAATGGCTTTGGTTGGTTAACACTGTGACACCTGATGGCTATTCAGAATGGAGTTGTTGTGATATGATCAATGGAAAATGGAGCATGCTGTTGGTTTTTTTCCTACTAGAAATATGGGGTGAGAAAGTAAGCAAGATTGTTTAGAGCTTATAATTATAATCAGTCAACCAGATGTCATATGGTAGTTACTCATTTCTTATTTTATCTCACAAGAAAACAGTATAGTAATGATACCTATAAACTCCCTTGAACAAGTAATTCTGGGCTCTGGAATGCTGAATCCAGTTAAATCAAGGAGTTTTGATCCAAGTGGTACAGATAATTGCAGGAAAGCTCAGAACATGGGGGCCAGGTCATCACAACAGCAAGAAATTCAGAGCCGGGTAGTCGGAGAAAAGCAGAATTAAGTATTTTGTCAAGCCTAGCCTGAATCAGCTGAGTGTGATGTGTACTTACATCCAAGTCCCCACAATACAGCAGGCCCAGGGTTTCAGGTAATTAAATTACCCGAAAACCAACTGAATGAATAATGCGGTGGTGACAGGAAGCAAGGCTAGAGGTTGGGATGAGCCAAGAAAGCAAGTGTGAGAAAGGTGGAGGAGCACCACACCTGCCCACCACCTTGTGGAGCTGTGGGGAGGATCAGAGCCCCCCTGCCCTCTGGAGGGGGCTCACCTCTGTCACTGGTCCTCTGTGCGGCGGCTCACCGTCGTGTGGTCCCAGCAACTTCTAAACAGTTTAGATACCTTACTTGACAAACATGGCATTTGAATCATTAGGATTTTATTGTCATCAATGTTGGAGGACTTTATGGGATGGAGAATGGATAGGTGGGCAGCCAACATTTTCTGAAACTGGGTAAGATAATGGAAAAGGAGCAAAATGTCCATTTGAAAGGATGGGCTAGGAAATGCAAATTCCAGGCTCTAAATAGTCTACCACCCTAAGAATCAAGATCTGCCTCAGAGACATTGTGAGGCCTTAGGCAGGCACGTTTCTTCTGTCCAGATGACCTCATTTCAAATACGGTCTCTCTAAACAGTTGTACACTTTCAGACTTCAAAACTTTAAACTTCTGTACTTTAATACTTTTGTTTATAGGTGTTAGAGGAACAATCCAAACCTGGAATTTAAATGAAATTTTATTCTCATAAGTGTTAGGGCTTTTAGCTTTGCTTTACTTTAAAAATTTGTCCCTAGATCTAAAATAATACCCTTGGGAAAACTAGGTAGTATAGTTGCCCTGTAATGTACATAAGTCAATTAAAAAAAATTTTTTTTTCTAACTGGTATTAATTATCTTACCAGACCGGTAGCCAGATATTATAGCCAGCTTACACATTTGTGGTACATTTCATATCATTGTGTGCCTGGTTTTCTTACATTGAACAGCAGCAGGGGAAACCTTGAATTCCCTCCCAATTCTGTTTTCTTCCTTTTCCCAGGGCTTTTAAGCCTTTTTTCCTTGCCACATGCCATCTTTGCCAGAACGCACTAGTGGTTATTGAACTCTGCAGAGGGGTACACTGGGAGGTGGCCACTCTACCACCCCACTTTAAGCCACCATCATCTCTTGCCTGGACTACTGCAGAGACCAACTGACTGACCTCCATTCTCATCCTACATTAATCTGTGTTTCATCCAGCAGCCAGAATATGCTTTAGAGAACGTTTGAAACTTTCTAGCTTACCACATGTAAAAAAGTGCCAAAGGGTCTGACAGACATCTCTGTTCTCAGTGGGGCTTAAGGAAAATGAATGTGATGAGGCCTTTGTAGGTGCTTTGAATGCCTTGAATCAGCAGTGCCACGAAAAACAAGATGTATATATTTATTCAACAAACATTTATTAAGTGCCTCCTGTGTCCAGGCACTGTGCCTAGGAGCTAGAAATAAAAACATAATTGGTATAATATTGACAGCTATTTTTGAAGATTTATGTAAAAAAGACTACCTAAACGACATATAATTGGCGAAATAGGACATTAATAGATTTTATAGGTGAATAGTTCTACTTACAGAATTGTAATTTACTAAGCTAACAAAAAATATGCTTTGCTGACCCTCTTCTCACAAGCTTAGTTCCATATATTGTTGGGTACCAAAAAAAAAAAAGCTTTCTTCTGTGTTTCTTCCTCTTTGTTCTTTAGTCATCAGCTGTAGTGGAAGACTAATGCTCAGCCCCTGCATAGAAAATCTTTATACACAGCAAGAGCTGGTGAGAGAAATTGACTAGAATTTTGTAATTCTAGTCCCTTTCAATTAGCAACAGATGCCGCAGGGAAAGATTGTCTGTGTAGGAACACGGTACTAATGTTTCCATGCTCTGGCTGACATGGAATGCTCATTGCGGAAGAAAGATGTTCTTTTCCTTGGTCCAAGTATGTCACTAATGACAGATCAGATTTTTTTTTTAAACTTATTTCTACTCCTAGCTAAGGCCATTAGCGAAATCTGACTCCCTTGGAAGAAAGTTAAATTCTTGACCACTTTAACAGCATTTTAAATCTTACTGAATACTTACAGAATTTATGGATACTCCAGCTTTGTTTTTGGTACTATTAAAGTATACATGATGCTTAATTTTAAGGTTTATAATAATGTGGCTTAATTTTTATATTGTCTTATTCGCCAAAAATCACTGTTTTATTCTAAAAGCTAATGTATTTTTGTTCCTTTTCCAAAAGAGAAAGTTGGAATCCTTAAGGTCAGATATTTAAAGTAAAAAATTTGGGGGGGGGGGGAATCCTGAGCATTAGAAAACTATATTTAACTCCCCCTTTCCTCTGCAATGTCTGCTTATTGCTAATAATAGTTTTAATTTAATTTACTGTATAGGTCTGTACCTTTAAAATTATTCGATCATTCTGATATTTGGATAAAGTGCTGTATCATTTATGTGAAAAATTCTTCCAGCTTCTAAATGTTGGTTTACTTGACTATTACATAAATACTTTACTTGCAACAATTGTTCTTTTTCATTGAGTTTTATATAACCTTTTAATAAGAGTCCCACAGTTGCTCTAACTTTGAGAGTGAAAATTAATAAGGCATCTAAGATTCCGTTTATTTTAAAAAGTGTAGTTAAAGAAAACAGTTTGGGAAAGACATTTAAATACTTGTTCTAAATTAAAACAGACTGTTTCTCTATGTGAAATTCTCTTCTAAGAAAATTCCAAATTTGCTGTATTTCCTACCATATCCTGGAAGGAAGATAACAACCACAAAACATACAGCCAAAGGGAGGCTGTGGAATTACTTCTGGAGAGTTTTGGAATGGGTATAGGCGACTATTGTGTTAGCATTAGCATAGGTACAGGAGAAGGATGAGATGACCTGTGTGGGTCTCTCAGGGAAAGAACCAGGGAACAGGCTCAGGTGATGCCATCAGTCTGAAGTTGTGCCTTAACAAATCCATTGAAGAACTAAATGTAGAGTTATCAGATTCCCTTCTTTATCAAGTGTTGTTAACAGTAATGTCTCTTAAAGAAAAGTAAATTCTGAATTTGGAATGTTCAGTACACCATGATTACTTTAAATGCAAGATGATTCATCTTCATAAAGCTTTGTAGAAAGGTTAGTCTTCATCTGAAGCTTGAGTTTGAGATGCATTTCTAGCTTTTTCAATTTTCTATATAATTTCCAGCATGGCTTTTAGTTTATCTTTGAGTTGTGTCTTTTGACATGTCCATGAGATTTAAAATTTGTATTACTAAAAGGCAGGACCCGTGCCTGTAGATAAGCATATGTCACGATTTCAGTAATGCTGTGATCACACGGTCTCTTCAGTGTCCTTTAGAGCCTCAGGTCTGCGAGTGTATACTTTGCTTCTTTTCCTTCACTTCTTAGGCAGGTACAGACATTTTATCGTTTACTGAGTTAAAGCTTCCTGGTTTTTCATTACTTTTCAGGAGTGAGGTGTATTATGGTTATGGTTTTGGGGTCAAGTTTACGTTATTACTTGTGGCTCTAAGAAGGAGACTTAGCAAACAGTAAATTCTGATTATCATAAGGACTATAAAACTCTTATTCTGAGTTAGCAAGGTCTTTGACAGTCTGGGTTACCAAGACAACATTGTTTTTCTGGAAAATATCCTGGCTTGTTGAAGAGTATATTAGAGGGTGTTAAACATGGGTAAAACAAAGGTAGGCAAAGCACATTTTATGTTGTGGTATCTTTATTAAACTTGTTTATTCACTTGTGAAATATGAGTTTGAGTCAATAAGATACTATATTGTATTAGAATAAGAGATTTGGTAGTGTTAAAATGAGAGTTCTGGAATTTTGCTAAACTTTTCTTACATATTTGGTGTCCTCAAAAAATTTGGGATGAGTTGGAACCTAATCTGGAGCTGACTGTGTGACTCTGTTACATTAAGTGACCTTGATTGCTTTTGCTTACCACCAGGTCTCTTAGGGAAAGGGAAGAGTGACTGTGTACAGAAGGAGAAAAGGAAGACTGAGGAATACCAGCTCATGCTAGCATAATTCCACTCTTTGGGCATCTTAGGCTAATGGAGGGAGAAGAAGTTATGAGAAAGGCTCATGAGTGCTTTTGAAAACACTTTCAGGATCATAAAATTAGAGGGAGAAAGAATGCTAGAGGTCTGGCTGTCCTCATTTTCTCCAGCCAGGCTCAAACAGTAGCCTAACAAGAGCCCTGTCAATGCATTTTTTTGACTCAAAGACAAAAATGCAGAGTTCTTTGATACCACCATCTCTATTTTGAGGATATGTGGGAATAATCTGAAAATTTTTTGTTAGGGAATAGCTTACTTTCCCCCCTCATCATTTTGTGTAATGCCTATAGTACTGTTGCCCTTGTAGAGAATAAGGAAATTATTTTACCTTCCTGGAAAGTGTAATTATAGAAAATTGTGATGAGGGGAGGGTCATGCACAGAACTTCACACATTGAATTTTTTTTTATTAAGGTATTATTGATAAACACTCTTATGAAGGTTTCACATGAAAAAACAATGTGGTTACTACATTTACCCATATTATCAAGTCCCCACTCATACCCCAATTCAGTCACTGTCCATCAGTGACACATTGAATTTTTACAGGAAAAATATTTTGAAAATTGACAAAACAATGGTAAAATTTATATATTTAATGTTTTTCTGTTTTTTTTTCACAGAGGTGAAAAACTCAAGGTAGGAGCTTAAAGGGATTTGACATCTGCACTGTTACACTTTTGAAATAGCCTCACAAGTTTGTTTGCTATTTCTTTACAGTGTCTGCTTTTGACATTAGACACATAAACCTGACTATTCACCTGTTATTTATAATAGCTATTGTTTAGCTTTATATATAAATCAGTACACTTGGTTTATGCTTCAATTTTTGGGGGTAGCTTTTATAAATAAAGCAGTTTTAGAGCACTGGTTTTGATAGCCATACAACCGTAGGCTTCTTTTTGGTAATGCACTTTCAGGATACATCTTAAAAATTTTTAATCTAAGAATTATTGGTCCTTAAGGAATCTTAAAAAGACAACCAGAATCCTTTATTCTGATTATTAAACGAAAAAGAAGATTCTGTTTTTAAGATCCTAAAAAAGAAATTCCACAAGTGCTTGCTCCTGCGGTAAGTTTTCTAGCTTTAAGAAATTCTTCTTTGTATTTTGCCTAAATACAGAACTCTGTTGTAGTTTAGAGTCAAATCTATGAAAATCAAGGACAGATTGTTTGGTTATTATGTCAGTTTCACATTAATTAACGACTCCCTGCTTAATAGTCATTTTGAAGTGTTTCAAGCTACACTGTGAAGAAAAACTTGTTCAGTGTCTTTTTTCCAGATTTCCATGAAAAAATATTACCTTTTACCATACCTTTTCATTATCCTTCTTTATAAGCTCGATTGGATTAAAGGTGATGATTGGTCCCCTTCCTACTTTCAGAAGCAGTTTTTCTTAGATAGGGATCAGCAGGCTCCTTAGACCTGACTGCCACTGGGAAGCTTAACTAATTGACATCTAAGAGAGAGAAGGAAGAGGAAATAAGGGGAGAGGAAAAGAAACAGGCTGTCAGGGGAAGATCAAGGGAGGATGGAAAAAGAAGTGGGGAGTGAAAGAAGTAGCCTAAGATTGGCAGTGCCAGAGTGTCACCAACAGTTACGGCCTCTGTAGCATCCTGGCCTGGATAGTGAGCCAGCTGATGAATGGGAAGGAAATTGGCATTAGGGCCTACTTGGGTCTCTTGCTACTGTCTGTGTGGCCTCATGGTCAGATTGGGACTTAACAGAACACTCGTGATCCACATCTGAAGTAGTGTGTTGGTCATTATCTACCTGCTAAGGACTCCGTCAGAAAGTTGCAGGGGATTTTAAAGGAGCATAAAACCAATGAGCCTAGCTTTTAGACATCTTAGTTGAGCAAGTTCACAGAAATCAATGAAGGAATACACCTTGTCTGTCTCTTGAAGTGCCTCAAACTTTTCTGCCCAAGTACTTCTGTCTGTGGAGGTAATAGGAAAAGGGTAGCCCAGGGGCTACTGAAATGTGATCTGATGTTTCTTTGAATTCTTTTTATTTTCCAAATCCATGCAAAATTTTTATTCTGTTCCCTAGTAGATCTGTGTTTCTTAATAGTAAAACAATATCCCACCCCTTCCCACACATATCAAAGCCTTTGTTTACCAGGAAGATGCACTGTGCTTATCTGGTAGCTTCAAGAATCACCCTCCACCTCCCACTCCCCATACACACATGGTGACACATTTTACCCAGTGCACGTTCCCAGCAATGATGTGGGAACCAGGCAGAACATGAGGCTTTTGATGGTCTAGGATACACTGGTGATGGCACTTTGGACCTTTTGCTGAATTTAAAAGGTACCTTTTTAAATTATGTTAGCCACTGATTACATTACATAGACTTATCTCAGCAGCCCTCTGCTCAATTCTAACAGAAAACCGTACCAAGCAGAGACTTGTGGTGTGGCTCTAGCTTAGTGCTCCTGGGGGCATGTTGTTAGACCAACCGTCTCATTAATTTTCATAACTTTTCCCTGAGCTGACTGAGTCAGATGGTCCTCTTTCCCTGGACACACAAATACAATATGCTTTCTCCTCCAAAGTCACCCTACCCAAATAAGTTCTCCATAGGTTGCTTGGAAATTTTGAATAATTCATGCAAAATGTGAAACACAGTTCCTTACATGTAGTATCAGTCAATAGATGTTAGCTGCTCTTCTATTGCAACTCTCACTGTCGCCGTCTGTGCCCGCTATGCACAAAGCAACATGCGGACACAAAGTGAGACCTGTTGATGGCACATTCAAAACGGATGGCTGATCACTAATTTTGGGTCTTGAGCTTTGAATAGGTACCACCTTTATAAAAATTAAGAAATACTACTGGCTATGTGATGGAAATGGAATACTTTAAATTCTTGAGCAAAAGATTTCAACAATAAAACCATTAGCTATGCTAGTGGGAAAACTGATTTTAGTTTCACGTGATTTAGCACGTGGCCAGCTGAGAGTTCTGTAGAGCAGTCGTACTAGCATTGTGTCTAGTTTGTGCTACTTGTGTGTGTTGGTTGATTGAATCTGGTAGGTTGAGATCTCATATGGATGCCTGATTAAGCAAGACATTGGAATGTTATTTAATGGTCACTGAGAAGCCATTTCAGAATTTTGAACAGGGAAATGATGTAATCCATTGCCAGCTTTAGACTGGAAGGAAATGTGCCGAAGGTTATATGTGATGACAGTGTTGGGGGGTTGAGATTGTTCTTGGTTCTTCTCCCCTCCACAAGAAAGAACTGAAGGGCAGAGACACAGTGAAGCAGGAAGGAAGTTCCATTTGAATATACTCTAAGGGAGGAATGGGCTAGAGTCAAAGTATATAAAGACAGGTTTACTTGCTTATGTGGAGTAGGACAGAGTGAAGATTTATGCTGGAAGTCCGGAAAATGGAATGGAATGACCAAGTGATAGAGACACCACTGGAAGAGCACAGAGACAAAATGAAATAAGTTGAGCAGTTAAAAGTCTTGAAAATACACACTCCAAGAAAGGGGAGTGCGGGCACCCTCAGAGAGGAGGACACTCACCCAAAGGCTGGGATTCTGTCTTTTAAGGCTTTCAAAAATGGGGCAAAGGTAAAGGGTTGGCGGTTGGGCTTGTCAGGTGGTCTCATCTCCTGATTCTATCTCTTGTGAGAGACAATATGTCATTGTCTATAGCTAGTACTCTAGGTAATTCTGTAGGACAAGCCTTTTGTTTCTCAGGTAGTGGCCACTCCCAAGTATTGGGAACACATCAGTTAAGACTGCTTGCCTTGCCTTAAGATAAGTTCTTAGCTGATACCAAAGAATCTAACTTCCCACTCTTTCAAAAGTGGAAGCTTAGCCTTAAAGATAAGTCTCTCCTGTTCTTATTATGCTGATCTTGGCATTTTTTAGGAAAATTAAGCATGGTGCTTGTCCCATGTGTCTGCCCTATCTCATCTGCATTAGCTGGAGCAAGTCTCCAGGTCAGCCCAGATTCAGAGCATGTGGAATGAACTCACACTGCAAACAAAGGGCATGAGTCCTTTCTGCCTCTCAGGCTTAATCTGGTTAACTCCCTCAGTTCTTGGTGGCCTCCGTCCTCTCATATCTATCATCCTGCTCATATCTATTTTTCTGCCTAAAAACAGGACTATGGTAAATTTACTTTTCTAAAGTTTCTAAGAAAATGCAGCCTTTCTTAAAGTTTCTAGAGCACACTTCTCAAGGGGAGAGTGGCTCTGTGGGGAAGGTGGAATGGGGTGGGGCCAGTGTATTTGAACCTGGGAGGGGTAGCATAAGAACTCCCAAGGACTTGGCCTCCAAGACAGTCACTGTTTCAGGAAGTCCTTGAGTATCAAAATCAGAGAATTTAGAGCTAAATTTAACCTAGAAGCCTTCTTATCTAACCGTCATGTTATGACTGAGATCAAGTTAATTCCTCATGGCTCTTAACCTAGGACTCCTAATTCCTAGTCCTTTGCTTTAATATATAATACATTAAAGTTGTGGGGTAACTATGTAGGCAACCGATTATTAGGGAGGATTGGCCTACATAGTTTCATCTTCCCTGCTCCAACAAGTCTGAGTCTTGTTTTCATGTCACATTGCTGTACATTTAAAATAGTACCACATAGATACTCTTGTAGTAGGTTCATAAGTATACAAATGAAAATAAAAATCGTACCACCCCATAGGCTAATCCCTAAACATTTTGTCATATTTTCTCACCAGTGTTTTTTTAAAATACATACTTTAAAATTTTCAATTCTAGTGTCTATAGCTTATTTTTTTTAATTTAATATATCCAGCTTTACTTATATACTTAAACATTGCTTGAATACACTATTTTAAATGCTTATGTAGTAGTCTTCGTACTGATGTGCCACAGTGTATGTTATTAGACCTCTGTTGTTAGGTGGTTCTCAGTTTTTCAAAGCTGCTATTTTATGAACTTACGTGGCTTTAGGAGGACTAGGAGACTTGTAATTCACACAGTAATTAAACATCTTTGTTTTCCTTTTACTACCTAGCTTAGAGCAGCTAGTTAGAGAAGGGAAGTTGTGATTTGGGCCTGAAGTTTATTAGGGAGAGGAAGGCCAGGTAGGGGCTGTGGTGAAGGGGTAGACTGGGTGGACTTCTACCTAAGCCATTTGAAACCCAGAAGAAAAGGATAGGTGGAGGGGTGTGGAGGAAGGTTGCTGAAACAGAGTGCTTCTGGTGTTTTGCATAGGAATAGCTTTTTATTCTTTCTCTGGTCTACATAATCTTTGCTTTGAGACTTAAGGTTCAGGCTCTTGAGTTTTGTGATTCTTGTGGGTTTACTAAGCATGGGCTAAAGGGCAGGGCACCCAAGTACCAATTCTGGTCATTGTTTTCCAAGTTCCACCATAACTACTTAGAAACTTCTGAACAGTATTGTTAGCAGTGGAGGGTTACCTGCAGTCACATGGTAAATATGTTTTGTCAGTCAAGTGGAAATGAAAGAGCAGATATTGACAAGGCTTATGACCAGTTGGATGTCATTAGGAAGGAGCATGAAGAAATCAAACATGAATTAAGGGCTGAAAGGCTCAGAAATGGTGAAATGGGGAATTGTTGCTGATTTGTGGAGAAACTGAAAGATGACATCCCAAAACTCATATTACATTTCAGGAACTTGGGCTGGTGAGAGATCAGGATAGCACAGATCTGTGATTTGTAGGTGTTCTAAAAGCCCTTGTCTTAGCCAGTAGTTTCAGTTGTGGCTTAAAGCAGCATATCTATATGTGCTTCAGAATAACAAAATGGGTATATCTGCATTTCACATGCTTCTTCTTTAGTTGAAAACAGTTGATAATATAGGAGAGAGATGATATGATAAACTAAGTCTATAAACTGCAACAGATCTACTGTATGATGCTGGACAAAGCATTTTACCTCTCTGGTTTTGAATCTTTAAAGGATAATTAATACCGGTTTAAATAAAATTTTAAGTTCCTTTTAAACCTGAAGTCTTTATTTCTCAAGCAAAAAATGACCCCTAAGGTAGAATTGGCTATACTTGCTCAAATTTGAAAAATTAAGCAAAATGCTGATCAGCTTTAAAGTATAGCATCTTGAAGGTGTCCCTCTATCAAAGAACAAATGTCTCCGTTTAATGTATGACTGCGTCCAAAAAAAAAAAAATGCCACCACAGTAGGTGACCAAAAGGATACGTAACTTTCAGGAATTTTGAAAGCCCAGTAGTATTTAGTATATGCTCTCTCAGCATTAAAAAGGTCACCTTGCTAATACATGTTAATTTTGAAAGTTTAATTGACCTTTGGAATTTTAATATCAACCTTTTTTGGTGCGTTTAGAGGTTGGAGCAATCACGGAAGAAACTGAAGCCTGTGATTGGTGGAGTCTGGGCGCTGTCCTCTTTGAACTTCTCACTGGCAAGGTAAGCAGTGACCTGGATGTTTAATAAGTTTACCCAGACGCTACCTTGCTTTCAAATTGAGAACGTTTAGCCTTTACCTTTAGTTTTTAGATCAGGGACTTGGTAAGAAAACCTTTGATACCAGAAAAAAAAAGGGCAGAAAAATGCAAGTGTATCAAGGTTCCGGATTTTTAAAAAGTAGAATTGTCTTGCTTTGAATCAATTGATGGTAAAATCGTTATGTCACCATGTTAGTAATCACATGAAACATTAAACAGCATTAAATCTGTAAGGTTCATGTAAGAATGTTTTAGAATTCTTTGGATGTTTTATTTAAATATCTTGTCTGGAATTCTCATTTTAGAAAATTACTGTAGATATTAAAGGTAACGTTATCTTCTTTCCCAATACTGTAAATTTTTCCTATCTGTTCTAGTTTAAGGACAGAATTTATACTCTCTTTGATTGATAACTTTTAAGTAAGATGTGTGAGGTTAATAGACTTTAATAGAGTATTGTGCAGATTGCCTCCTGGGAAGAAAACAGAGGAAATGAACAGGCATAGTTTTGTAAGTAGACATCTATCTTAAATATGTAGATAATACTGCAGTCCTAAGGTTGTTGTGGAATTTACAAATCACTTATAAATTACCCTTAAACCATAAAGTGCTGTATATATATAAAGTATTATTATAACAAGTTCTAAATTTTGAAGGTTTTTAAGAACATTACAAAATTTCAGAGATACAAAGTCCCTTTTTAGTTTTTGTGTGCAATGCAAACTTTTCTATTATAAGCCATTCTCGAACTAAGGGAAAAGGGTGAGTGGCATAAGCTTCTGATGTGATTCTCTCGATTGCCTTCAATTCAGTTAGATGTTCTGTAGGCTCATAGCCCTTGTCCTAATTTGCTTAGGTGGCGCTGGGTGGGTTACTACACACTCCAGTTAAGGTGGTTGTTGATCTCTCTGTACTTGTTCGTAAATCTTGTGATAGAACAGAATGTGGTAAGAAATGTATGTGATTGATTGTTTCAGACTCTGGTTGAGTGCCATCCAGCAGGAATAAATACTCACACTATTTTGAACATGCCAGAATGTGTCTCTGAAGAGGCTCGCTCACTCATTCAACAGGTAATTTAATTGACCTATTGGCTGAGTATATCAACCATGCAAATTAGCAGAGCCCACAGCTCTAAAACCTTAGGAAATGATTTCTAGGCAAGAAAGACTCAATACTAATTACAGATTCAGAATTTATACTGTATATCTTTAGGCTTCTGCTCCTATTTATATATTGGTAAGGTCAGAGAAAACAGTTAAAACTTACTGTTTGTTTGTTTTTTTAATCCAGACTAATGTTTAGTCAATTCCACATATTTGTGCAAGTGTGAGATTTAAGTATGGTTTTCAGCTTCTCTGGAGCTGCTCTGTTTTTGCTATTTTGTAGCTGCATATGAATAGCTCTTTTCGATCTTTAATTCATATTTATAAGTTTAAGAATGGTCTACTCACATTGCTTAGGAAAGAAGTGGTAGTAGGAAATTTTGCCAAGTTAAATCACTCCTACCTTCATCCTTTGATGGAATTTGGGCACTGGTACCAGTTAGTGCATTTCCGGTGGGTTTGAAAGAAGAGACCATTGATAATTAAAGTTCAGTATCCCCGAGGTAGACCTGGAACTCTAGTGAGCTTCTTAAATTGCCTCCCCATATTTAAAATGGTCTAGTTGTGAATAGTGGGTTTTAGTGTGTACACTGAAGATTGTCAGCATTGTGGGATGATAGGTTCATGGCAAATCAGCAAGAATGTTGGGCCTGGGGATCATTATACTTCTATGAAAAACATAAAGGAAGAGGTTATTTGAAAAAGTTCAAGAACTAAAATGTTCGTGTAATGAAACATGAATTATTTTTTTCATCAGGGAAAACAAATTTAAAAAGAAAAAGAAACAAAGGGGAAGGGAATGTTAAGAGAATTATCTAGTATTCTCTTGAAAAGTGATTTTGATTCCATTCAACAAATATATGCAAGGCATATTGCTGTAAGCTACAAAGATAAGACTCACAAATAAGTATATCACAGATGGATTGATAAAGGTTCTCAAAAAATACTTTGGTTAGTCAAGATAAGGAGGAATTTTGGTTGATGCAGTAGTAGTAATTAGGAAAGTTTTTGTACACTGGTTGTTAGTTTTGTGGAGGCTTAGAATTTTGGCATGACAAGGTTAGATGTGGGAAGAATAGCTAGGTGGAAGAATAGCTTCAAGAAAGGAAGGAGTCCAAAAGATTCAATCTGGGATATTGAAAGTATGGTTTATCTAGAGTTGGAGGGATGAATATAGGGTTGAGTAGTAGTAGTAGATTAGTCTGGAAAGATAAGTTGGGGTTCTTTTATGGGTTCTGTTATCATGAACACCAGGGTAGAATGGCAGGATTTAATTCAGTTAAAAAGAAAACAAGATTTGGAGTTTTTGTTCAGAAGTATGAAAGAATCAGAGCTGTAGTTCAGGATGATTAATTTATCCAGAGTAGGTAAAATATAAAGAAATATAATGAGGTTGGAAATACTGAGATGAGAATACCCTCACCACTTTGCAAAAGGGTTAGGAGGTAATGCACAGATACAGAAAACATTTCATTCTAATGGGAAAAAAGGAAGCTACTCATTTGATTTCATCTTATTTGTTCTGGCACAACAAAGGTAAATTCAGTGTTTTTAAGTAATTTAAGGAAGGCTAGCAACTAATTTTTGTTTTTCTACCTTAAAGAAATATAATTCCCTGCATTAATATATAAAGATCTGCTGCTCCTATCTTTATTAGAAGTTATGTTGTAAAGGAATGTAGACTTAAGTATGTTATATCCCCAAGTACATATAAGTATAGGCTATATAGTAAATCTGGATTCTGTCACTGGTCTGCCTAGAGAAACTACCACTCATGTTAAGGAAACGTCATCAGGAAAGGGAAAAGGGGTCTCTTGGCATGATTAGCAATTTGTCATTTTGACCTTCCTCTTCCACTACCTCACAGGTCATAAAGGTCTTTTTAAAAAAATCCCAAAATGATTTATATGGAAATAATTATTCTGCTTTGGGGAGATTTATCTTTTAGTTCCTTGCTTTTTCTTCCTAGATTTCATAATTTCCCATGGTGTACCTATGGTTTACTTATATCAGATAAGTGACTAGCACTAAACATAGTTATATTTCAAATGCAAATTAAAAAAAACATACTTAACATTTTACAAATCCTCAGAGCATGTATGTTTATACTTTACAGTGTAACTTTAATTATGACAGGTGCTTTGTCAGTTGATTGATCTGTAAGAAAAAAGGCCCTCAAAACAAATTTTTGTGCCTTCATTGCTCTGGTGTATTGCCTGTTTTTTAGGAGAAAGGAAGTTGGAAATGACTGTCTTGGATTTACCACTGACTGACATTCTCTTAAGCAATAGAATCTTTGTGTAATCTCTCTTGAGGCCTAGTGTAGTATTTAAAATGGCAGAATAATAAACAAGATAGTCATGAGTAAAACAGTCTTACTTCTGCCTATAGATTATACTTGCGAATTTATAGAGGAGTCCACGAACTAAGTAAATTGACTTTAGTAAATGTCAAAATATGAACCTTTGTTGGAATTTCTTAATGAGGTCATGTTTTGGGAAGAATGGGGGTGGAAAAGTCAGTTGTAACAAAGAAGAAAGAACTTAGATGTTTTTATATTTCCTGAAATATTAAAAAATGTGCTATAGTTAATTCTTACTAATATTTAATATTTTAGATTTATATTAAACTGATGGCTTCCATATTTCCTATGAGTCAACATGCTCTATTGACTTCTATAATTAGTAGACATGAATTGTCTGATTTTGAAAATGGATTTGATAAATATAGGATATTCTTATGTTTGTTTTATCATAGCTTTTCTCAACATAGTTTAGCAGCTTCTAATGTAAAAATTCTTTGAACAGTTAGCTTTAATAAACAGTCATTTTGAATGCTAGATACAATAACCTCAAGTAAAAAGACTGTGAGTATAGTCTTTTGAAGTATATGCTTCACTCTCCTGGTGGATTTAGTAATATCAAAGTGAAATAATAGATTATTGGCATTTGCAGACCATAGACTCATGAATCAGTGTAATGTTGTGGTAAAGGGCATGGATTGTGGAGCCATAGTACCTGAATTCAAATCCTGTCTTTGCTACTTACTACTTGCATGATCATAAGTTATTTATTTGTCTCTATTTTCTCATCTATAAAATAGAGATAATAATAGTATAGAGTGGTGAATTGAGTTAACTTACATTAAACACTTAGAATAATGCCTGGCACACAATAAGTGTCACATAAGTGTTTTGGATTATTATTACTGATAGGACAATATTGAAGGTTCATGACGTATGGTAATTTGTAATTTGATGAAATGTAGTTGCTTATAATATAAAAGTGAGGCAACAGCTGGTGATACAAGTGAAAAGGTCTAAAGTAGTGGACTGGCACACAGTATAATTGAATCATGAATGAAAGAAAATTTAAAATAAGAGAAAATTTAACCAAAATTTGAATAATGGGATTTTCTATATGTATAGAATAATTAATATAAAGAAATTATTTAAATATTTCAGTTTCAGATGGCTAAATTCTGTGAGAAAAATTATTTGCTGTAGAAATAGTCTCAAATTTGAATGGCTGTAGCTAAATGAGGAAGTTGACAAATGCTCTCCTTGAAAAAGGAAATTGTGAAGTTGGGCAGAATTTGCAAAACAACCACCTCTGTGTTCTGGAAGTTGATCAAAGGGATACAACAATCTGGAAAGTGTTTAGGCTTGATAAACAGCTGAACTTTGGGGAAGAACAGTGGGACTCTATGGCATTTTTGCCTGGGGCAGCTCCCATTCTTTCTTCTCTGCTTAGTCAGGTGTGAAGGTTCTACCAGTTTGGGGCAGGCCATGAGCACCACCCCTGAAGCTGCGTGCATGTGCATAGGAACAGGGAAAGATCTCAGTGGAAAGTAAAAGCTAGGGAAGACTTGAAAGTGGTCTCAATTTTAAATGTGTTTTCCCAATCATTGGCAGAGGATGGAAGCTTTAGTAGCTGAAGCATTTGAATTCAGTTTCTTTTCAATCACTAGTGACCACTAAGCTATGCAGACACAGGGTGACCCCTATGAAGCCAAGCTTAAAAATAAAAACAAGAAAAAAAATGAGTAGAGATATCAACAGCTGCTTGGTCCAGTGGGATGGGGGAAGTAGATTTACAGATTAGCTGAGACATGTTACTGAAGATCAAATAAACCAACAGCAATGGCAAGAGTCTTCACAGGAAAAAAAAATCAGACTCCAGTGTCCTATTTTCAGCAAAATATTATAAGATACAGAAAAAAAGTATGACCCATATGAAGGGGAAAAAAGCAGTCAGTAGAAATTGTCTCTTAGTGTCCCCAGATTTTGGATTTAACAAAGACTTCAAAGTGGTTATTATAAAAATGTTCAAAGAACTAAAGGAAACGAAGTATAAAAAATTAAAGGAAACTATAACAACAACGAACCAACAAATATAGGTTCTCAGTAAGGAGACAGAAATTATATTAAAAAAAAAAGAAATTCTCAAGTTGAAAAGTTCAATAATTGAAATGAAGAATTAGCTATGGGGGAAAAAAATTCATTGTAGCATTCCAACAGCAAATTTGAGATAGATAAAGGAAGAATCAGAGGACTTGAAGATAGAATGATAGAAATTAATCCTATCTGAGAAACAGACAAGAAAATTTGAAGAAAAATGAAAAGGGCTACAGAGACAATATCAAATATACCAATATACGTATAATGGGGGTTCCAGAAGGAAAAGAAAGGAGGGAGGGGACAGCAAAAATAGTTGAAGAAATAATGGCTGAAAACACCCCAAATTTGATGAAAAGCATTGGTATGTATCCAAGAAGCTCAAAGGACTCGAAGTAGGAAATTGCAAAGAAATCCATACTTAGAAATATTACAAATTGTTGAAAAACAGAAACAAAGGAAAATTTTGAAAGCAGCAAAAGAAAAACCATTCATTTGTACACAAGGAAACATTAATGTCTGACATATCAAAAACGAAGACAGAAGACAATGGAATGCCATATTCAAAGTACTGACAGCAACTGTCAACCAAAAATTCTATATCCAGCAAAATTATCTTTCAAAAATGAAGATAAACTCCTAAATAAAGACTGAGAAAATTCATTGCCAACAGATCTGCCTTACAAGAAATAATACAGGAAGTCCTTTAGATTGAAAGGAAATGACACCAGACAGTAACTCAAATCCACAGGAGGAAATGAAGATCACTGGGATGGTAAATATGAGTTAATAGAAAAGACTAAATATCTATTTTCTCATTTCTCTTCTCAACTTCTTTTAGAAGACATGAGTATATGAAGCAGTAATTACAACTGTGCTATTGGGTTTATCATACACATAGATGTAACATATAATATGCAGGGTAATAATAGGCAAAGGAGGGCAGAAGGGATGGAGCTGTTTTGCATTTCACAGGAATTAAGTTTGTATTAACTTGAAGTAAATTAAGATGCACACTTTAATCTTTACAGCAACCATTAAAAAAATAGTAAAAGAAAATTGAGAGGAACAAAAAAAACCCAGTAGATGTAGAAAAGAAGTCACAAAATGGCAAATGTAAACCCACTGTATCAATAATTACATTCATTGTTGATGTCTAAACATGCCAAACAAAAGGCAGAGATTATTAAACTGGATAAAAAAGTAAGATCCAACTACTTTCTATATATATGAGAGACACACCTTAAATTCAAAGACACAAATAGGTTGAAAGAAAAAGGATGGGAAAAGATAAGCCATGTAAACAGTAACTAAGAGAGCTGGCGTCACTATATTAAATACCAGACAAAATAGATGTGAAGACAAGAGACTTACTAGAGACTTAAGGCAGATGTTTCATAGTGATAGAAAGGTCAATACATGGAAAGATATAAGAATTATATATGTATACTTATAGGAATATAAGAATAAGAATTATATATTTTTGTATGAGTTATAAATGTATATACTGTAATAGCCTCAAAATGTGAAGCAAAATCAGAATGGAGGGAAAAAGAGACTAATAATAATAAATGAATGCTTCAAAACCCCATTCTTGATAATCAATAGAAAATCAGCAAGGATATGGAGAAGACTTGAACGTTGCCAAATGACTCTAAGTGATTACAGAATACATTCTTACCATGTGCACATGGAACATTGTCCAAGATAAGTCATATGCTATGTCATAAAACAAGTTTCAATATTTAAAAGGATTGAAGTCATATAACCCACCATAACAATTTAATTAGAAATCATCAACAGAAAGAGAGCTGGTGAATCCACAAATAGTGAATCCACAAATAAACAACACATTTGAAAATCTTCTCTGAGTCGCTGTCGTTTCCTGCTCCAGCAGTGCTTGGATGAAACCTGGTGCTGGTTCCCTACTGTGGCTGGCTCCTGAGAGCCATCCCTCTGTCTCCTCACTTGTAACTCTGCCTCCTTGGCCAGCCTCCCCCCTTGTAACTCCCTGCTCCACAAGGCTGCCACCACCTCTCTTCAGGAGCCTGCCATCATGACCTTTTCCCACTTGTAGGTGCACCGCAACTACCACCAGAACTCGGAGGCCACCGTCAACTGCCAGGTCAGCCTGGAGTTCTGTGTCTCCTACGTCTACCTGTCCACGTCTTACTACTTTTTGACTGACGATGTGGCTTTGAAGAACTTTGCCAGATATTTTGTTCTCCAGTCTCATGAGGAAATATGCTGAGAAACTGATAAAACTGCAGAACGAATGAGATGGACGAATCTTACCTTAAGAGATCAAGAAACCAGACCATGATGACTGGGAGAATGGACTGAATGCAATACAGTGTGCATTACACTTGGAAAAAAGCATGCATCAGTCACTACTGGACCTATACAAACTGGCCACTCTCTAAAATAGTCCCCATTTGATGACTTCATTGAGACTCACTACCTGATTAGGCAGGTGAAATCCATCAAAGAATTGCATTATCACATAACCAACTTGTACAGAATGGGGACCCTTAAGTCTGGCATGGCAGAGTATTTCTTTGAGAAGCATACCGTGGGAGTCAGTGATAATGAGAGCTGAGCCTTAGGCTGGTTTCCCATAGCCACAGGGTGACTTCCCTGGTCACCAAAGCAGTGCCTGCATGCTGGGGTTACTTTTACCTTTTTATAAAGTTGTACTAAAATATCTACTTAAGTTCTTTCATTTGTGCCATTCCTTCAAATAAAGAAATTTGATACTCCCCAAGATAAAATAAAAAACACACTTCTAAATAACCTGTGAGTTAAAGAAAAAATCCCAAGAGAAGCTAGAAAATGTTTTTTAATGGAATGAAAACAAACACACATATCAAAATTTATATGATGCAGCTAAATCAGTTCTTGAGGAAAATTTATAGCTTTAAATACCTATATCAGAAAAGAAGAAAAGTCTCAGAAATCTTACTTAGCACCTTAGGAAACAAGAAAAACTACAAAAAGCAAAGTAAATCCAAAGCAAGCAGAAGAAAGGAAGCAGAAATCAGTGAAATAAAAAAGAGAAAAATCTAAGAAATCACAAGTTGGTTCTTTGAAAAGATCGGCAAAATTGGGAAACTGTTAGCTGACTCCAAAATGTGTATGAAAAGGCAGGGGACCTAGAATATCCACAACAGTTTTGAAAGAGAACAAAGTTGGAGGACTGACACTACCTGATTTCCACACTTAGTTTTAAATCCACAGTAATTACTTGAGTACTGTGTTATTAGAGCAAAAATAGGTAGGTATATATCAATGGTGTGGAATTGAGAGTCTGGAAGTAAACCCTTATATTTATGGTCAATTGATTTCCAAAAGGTGCCAAGATAAATTGATGGTGAAAAAATACCCTTTTCAACAAATGGTGGTGGGAAAATAAAATATTCCTATGCTACAACCAAAAGAACTAAGACCATTACTTCATACTGTATGCCAAAAATTAACTCAGAATAGCTCATAGACCTATAATGAGAGGTAAAAACTATAAGAATTGTAGAAGAAGACATCAGAGAAAGTCTTCATGACTTTTGGTTAGGCAAAGAGTTATTAGATGTGACACCAAAACCAACAACAGTGATCCATAAAAGGAAAAGGTCAGTAACATGCACTTGATCAAAATTAAAAACTTTTGCACTTAGAAGACATCAGTAAGAAAATGAAAGACAAACCACAGACTGGGAGAAAATATTTGCAAGTCATGTAACTGATAAAGGACTTGTATTCAGAATATGTGTATGTAAAGAACTCTTATACTCAAAAACCAGACAACTCAGTATAAAAATGGACAAAGATTCACCAAGGAAGCTACATAATTGGCTAATAAGGACATGAAAAGATGCTCACTGTCATTAGTTATTAGAGAATACAAATTGAAACCACAATGAAAAACCACTACAACCCAGTAGAAAGGCTGTAATAAAAAAGATAGTATCAAGTGTTGGTGAGGATGTAGAGAAACTGGAACCCTTACACATTGCTAGTAGGAATGTATAATGGCATTAGAAAAGTTGGGCAGTTTCTTAAAAAGCTAACTAAAAACTTAAAACATGACCCAGCAATTGCACTTCTAGGAATGTCCTTAAAAAAATGAAACATACGTCCTCACAAAGACATATATGCAAATGTTAATAGCAATATTATTATAGCCTCAACTTGGAAAGTCCACATGTGTATTAACTGGTGAATAGATTAACAAAGTGTGTTATATCCAAGCAGTGGAATGCTGTTTAGAAATAAAAAGAAAGGGACTGTTGATACCTGCTACAACATGGGTGAATCTAAAAAACATTATGCTAAAGTGAAGGAAGGCACCTGCAAAAGACATTTTATGATCCTATTTACATGAAATGTACAGAAAGGGCAAGTTTGTATATAGAGAAAGCAGATCAGTGGTTGCCTAGGACTGGGGATGAAAGTGAGGATTAACTGCAAAAAGCATGAAGAAACTTTTTAGGGTGATCAAAGGATTCTAAAACTGTATTGATGATGGTACAACTCTTTAAATTTACTAAGAATCATTGAATTGTACACTTAAAATAGATGAATTTTATGCTGTATAAATTATCCCTCAGTGAAGCTGTTAAAACACAAATTTGAGGATGCAGGACTGTCTCAAGACATTCTTTGAGTGCGCCCAGGATCTACTATAATTAGATACGACTCTTCTATTTTTCCACACTTACGCATATAACATTCTTAAGTTTTTTTTTATACATATTCCTATTATTGAAGAAGTCAAAACCACATTTCACTCATTGGATCAGTGTGAATTATGTGAATCAGCTATTCCAAAGAAAGCAACTTTGGAATATGAATTAAGCTTATTCACACTTAAGGTACAGTTTAGTTGCGGTGCATATATAATTCTCTAGACGTTGGAAGACTTACTGTGCCTCCCAAACTTTCTAACCATGGGAGGAGTACTTGGATCTCTCAGAATTTACTGCAATGTCTAATTGTCACGATGTACTTTTGGAGTAGGAAATTGATAGATATAACTATTCTATTCTACTTTCTGAAGACAAGAGACAAAGTGAGTTACTCAAAGTCATGTTCCAATCAGTTGAAAAACCATAAACTCAGACCCCCACCACCCCACAGCTAGATGGTTTTAGACATAGGTCTTTTTCAAGGAAATGCAGTGATTTGCCTATTAATCAAGTCCATTTGTCCCTGGGGTTGAATTTAGAAGTTCTTTCATATGTTTTTGTTTTCCTTTGATTTGTCAGTTGGATCCTATCACTCACTGAATCCCTCTATTTTAGCTCTTGCAGTTCAACCCTGTGGAGCGTCTTGGTGCTGGAGTTGCTGGTGTTGAAGATATCAAATCTCATCCATTTTTTACCCCTGTGGATTGGGCAGCACTGATGAGATGAACATAGGGCAGGATTAATGGCACACATTCTGATCTTTTCTGTGATGGGCGTCTCCTGCACAGAGGGCACACAGTCACTTAAGGAGCACCAGTGCGTTGGGATAAAGACCTTTAGAGGAAATGGGGGAAGAAAAAGGCTGAAAGAGAACAATTCCTTTACAATTAATGTCTGGACAAGATATTGGCTCCATTGGCAAGGGGCTGTTATGCACAAACGTTTAACCGAGATGTGGTCTTTACCTGCACTTAGTGTTGCAGATGAGTTGTAAACCCAGCTGAAGGAGGAGTGCCCTTCAGGAACTTCCTGATAGGAATTCCAAGTGTAGAATTGTTACTCGAAAGGAGGACCTTTACATGGCAGCTAACAGTGCTTTCTGCTCACTAAGATTGATTTATATGGTCAAATTAATCTTCACTGAATAATATACTAACAGTGCTTCATGAACAATGTCATCTATGGAGCCTAAAAAGTGTGAAAAAAAGCATACACACTTCATGTCTGATAGGAAACCTGTGCCACAATGCTATATAATTAATGTATGTTGAATGCGGTCTGATACTGTTTTGTACTTTCAGAAGTCCACGTGGGAAAAAAACACTTAACATTGTCAACTTTATACTTTGTTGGTTGATTCTGCTTACAGAGGGGTTTGTATAAACCCTCACTGTCTCTCTCTTCAACTTCGTCTTTCCACCTCCTATACCCTTTGCCTGTTCATATTCTGTCTTCCTACCCACACTAATACATATGCAGCAAGAAAGGGAAGGGAGTATTTATTTCCCCCAACTGTATCAACCTAAGGACTAAAATCATGATGCAAAATAAATGTGGTGAAAATTTAAATCTCCTCTTCATTTAATTGCTTAAACTTCTTTTTTTGAAAGGTCTTTCTTCATTTTGTAATGTTAGCAATTTCTGCTGCTGCTTATGCTTGACTTCATTTTTGTTTTTGGTTTGGTATCCTGAGAGCCAAAGGATCTCATTTAAATGGAATTGAATGGCAGTCCTACTTTATTACTTAGTGATGGCATTTTCAGAGTTGACCTCCTTATCTCCTTGACATTGTATAGGAAGAACATGAGTATTTACACATCTCCAGACTTTGTATTTGTTATTTATGTTGCTAAGATAGCTCTTGTAGTCATGCTTTGTTTACAATAATTTCCAAATGTTTTAAAAGTGTTAATGTCTGTTTTTTAAAAACTTTATCCAAAGAAGAAAGAGCAAGTCGTGATTTGCAAGTTAGGATCTACCAGAAATAATGAAAGTTTCTGTCTGTTTTAATCCTTTGTATTTTTGAGATCTGTGTGAGAGCCCATTTCAACTCCAAGAGCATCTGTACAGCTTCCATCTGCCATCAGCCAGGTCCACCCATCAAATTAAATGGAAGCAGAAAATGCTTAGTGAAACAAAGGAAATGTGCAAGCATTTTTCCCTTTTCTACTGTCTTACTCCCCCTTTTTCCTTTTGGTCCCCTTGTAAGCTGAACCCCAGCTGAAGGACTGTAACAACACCAGGATGGGGAGCAGGTCACCAGGATCATAGCTCAATCAAGTTGACATCACTCCCTGGAACTGGATTTCAGCTTACTAGCCCTCTGGCCTCATAACAGGAACTCATGCAGGTGAGACACAAGAATGACTTCCTGTGTAGGACTAGTAGGAAATCTGTAAGTACTTAGAACTGGCTGTTACAGAGCTTCCTTCCAGAAGTGCCCTTTGACATGAAAGTAGGACTTCACAACGAAGGTGAAGCTCCTAACCCGACCACATGATTTTGGTCCCTTGGACTCAGAGGACAGTAATGTCAACAGATGGTTGCTGTTTCAATGTGTTGACATAATTCCATTGTTTCAATTTTTCTCTCTCTTTGTATGTTTGATTGGAATTTGTGCTTAATTTAAGTACATCCTTCACAATCTTGGTGGACATGAATTATTTTAGTAATCAACACACAGGATAAATGGCTTTGGGATAATGAGCTAAGGTCTGCTTTTATTTGATGATGTGTATTAGAAATGTTAGTATATCTAATGCTGTGGGTGTTACTTTCACTGGTGGTTTGTTTTGAGCATATGTTGTGGGTCAAAATCATAAAAGAACTTGCCACTTAGTATTTCTCATTTGATTTTTTTATTGTGGCAAAATATGCACAACATGAATTTACCATTTTAACTACTTTTAAGTATACAATTCAGTGGCATTAAGTACATTTGTATTTTTATTGAACCTTCCACTATGCATCTCAGAACTTCTTCATCATCCCAAACTGAAACTCTATACCCATTAAACAACTTCCCATTCCTCCGGCCCCTAGTAACCACTATTCTACTTTCTGCCTCTATGAATTTGACCCTTCTAGGTCTCTTGTATAAGTGGAATCATGAAGTATCTATTCTTTTGTTTCAAGCTTCACTTAGCATAATGTTTTAAGGTTCATCCATGCTGTAGCATATACCAGAATTTCATTCCTTTTTAAGACTGAATAATATTCCACTGTATGTGTATACTATATTTTGCTTAGTCATTTATCTGTCAGTGGACACTTGGGTGTACCTTCTGGCTGTTGTGAACAGTATTGTTATGAACATTGATGTACAAACATCTGTTTGAGTCCCTGCTCTCATTTGATTTTATATTTTATGTGAAATTACCAATGTCATTGACTATTGTTTTTCTGTGCTCTTTATGAGATCTTTTCCAACAAGTTGCCAACAACTTTATTGTATAGTGCCACCTATCTTGATATGATATGAAAGTCTACCATTTCTATTTCACAGATGTTTAACTCCTAAGAGTACAAAAGAATGCCATCCTTTTAGCAATTTTACTAAGGTAATATTTTTTGAGATATAGGCCTTTTTACTTATTTGTTATAGTAACTGAACTCTTGATAGCATATTTAAACCTGTCTTTTAAACATTTTTTAACAGCTCCTATTCCTGTTATGTTTTGACCCTCTGGCTTTTCCTGTTTATTTCAGAGTCATTCTGAACCAAGATTGAGTTTTGCTTTTTCATATAATGTATATACTGAACAGTATAAAATTTATTAATAATATTCATGTTATGACCAATAACAGTATATTAGGACCCCTCGCATTGTATGCCTTGGTTGAATTCACTTGCCATAATATATGAATCCAAACAGAAAGAAATCTGATGATAGCACTGAAGGGCTCTTTGCCTCTCGGGGGGCCCCTTTTAGCATCTTTATTGGACTCACTTAGGGATTACTTTATAGCAAAGGCCAAGGCATAAAATGGATTGTCTTTCTTCTTAGCGTAGTTGATTTAACCTCTTGTATATCTAAATGCTCTGGGTAATGAAGCCTGGTATTTGAAGCTCCTTCTTTGAGGATTGTGAAATATAATGGTAAGTCTCGGTGGTGTCCTGGTCCTATCTCTGTAACAAACTAGCTTTTTAACCTAAACCAAGTAACAATATTCTAGACTTGTTCCTTCACTTATGGAGTGAAAAGGTGTCTGAGTTCTGATGGACATATGATGGACTTCTATCTTTCAGAGTGAATTAATTTGATAAACCAACATTGTAGAAAGACAAGGGTAATGACAATCTTAAATTGGTACTTGATTTTTTTCTTATGATTATTTTTCTGGTAAATAGCCATTCAGCAGCATGTCCTTAGTGGCTATGTGGCTATAAAAATTATAAATAGAATGAAATATTAAAAGGTTATTTCTCAGTCAGCTCCACAGTGGAAAAGAAGAGTTAAAGGTCCAAATAGAAGTACATACAGGTGAAAGGAAGTTAGAACACAGCTACATTTGCTCACTCCTAGACCTTCCTCAATAACTGGGATGGTATTCCTACCCCAAGTGCCCTCATCTATCATATTTTATTTGTTTCTTTTACTCAGCTACTTGGCATGCATAATCAGAGTACAAAATTGATACTTTCTTTTCCTATTTAATGCAGAACATTGACCTCTACCAGTCTAGGTAATTTGGACTTTTGAGTATTTGATATCTCTATTCAGCTCATTTTAAGGATTTCATATTAAGTCCTTATGTTGAAGGGTTAACTAAATGGCAAAAACTGAAGTCAGCTATTTCTTAATAAACTGTAAACATAATTTACAGTAGAGAAATGGGAAGCAGAATCCTACAGATTTTGTGACTTGGCATCACTTACTCTCTCAAGGACAATAAATGGGAGACGGGAGAACAAGCTCCCTTTTTGGAAGATTGACGGTAGTGGTGATACATAGTCAGATAGTATGGCTCTCCATTTTTTGTGTCTATCACGTGGCCTCTTCCCTTGATCCAGGTATCTCATCTCAGAGAAACAGAGGCAGAGAAAATTTGTGGAGGTATAAGAGAGAAAGTAACTTGAGTGAGGTGGTCTAGGGAAATGAAGCAAGGCACTTGTCAGGTCTCTGGAGCGATAGAGAGCCTGCTTTGTTGAGCTAGTTTCAAGTGCAGTTCTTTGTTTTTCCCCCAGGAGGAGTTAGGCAGAAACTGAAACTATTCCTATGACCTCAGGCTCAGCTGCCGAGTGCCATGAGTAGACCAGTGTGGAGAGATTTGAGTCTCTTTCAATGCCAAAGTCATGACTGCCATGTGCCCTTGTCCTTATCACATGGGAGATGAGATACATGTCAAACTGACTCAGTAGCAGTGTGGACAGAAAACAAGAAAGAAGGAAGGTGTAGTGTTGGCAAAACAAAAGAAAATATGTACAACTCCTCAGTCTCTCTGATTGGTTTGGAAAGACGATGTGCCGCATATTTGAAGAATCTATCTTCAGCAAAAGGATTCTAAATGACTAAGAATCTTTACAACTGAGCTTTCCCCTCATCATGCTCTCCTATTGTTTTCTCACTTCTTCTCTGCTTCCTGTCTGTCTTCTCTCCATCTGCTCCCGTCCCCTGTTATGTACTTTTTGGTCACTGAACACAAGACATGGGGCCTGTCTTCAAGGACCTTATAAAACTCAGCAGAAAGAAAGCATACATAATAAGTAGGGCAGAATGTTGTAAGTGCTCTGAGGTACACATAGAGTATGGTGAGCGTACAAAGGAGAGATCTGAGAAACGGCAGGAAAGCATCCTGTATTGGAACAGCACCTTGAAGTTTGAATAGTATTTTTAAACATAAGGGCTTTTTTTTTTTTTAAGGATTTTGTTTTGGGAGAAGGAAAGTTCCCAGGGGAACAAAAAGTCCCCAAAACCAAAAAACAGTTGTGCACTAAGACAGGGGTTTGGGAAAATGTGAACCTGTGCATATTTCTGTTTTGACTGGTTTATAGGAACATGAATCTGGGTGGTTGGTTGGGGCCAGATTAAATGCCTTGCTGAGGCCTCTGGACTTCATTCTCTAGGCTGGAGGAAACTGGTGAAGATTCTTAGCTGACATTATTGCATCCTGCTGTAGAAGATAATTTTAGGATTAGAATGGAGAATACATTGGGAAGAGAGTCATTATAGGCAGAGAGGTTGGTTAGGAGTTACTGCAGATGTCAGGCAAGAGAGAAAGTCTGAGTTAAGGTGTGGAATGAAAAGGAGGGGTGCATAATCATCCTCTTGTCCATGTCCCTGTGTACAGAGTAGAGTTTCCATCAATAATTGCTGTCCTTTTTTCCTGAAGCCAGGTATACTAGGAGATCCTAGATTCGGTGTTTGTAAAATCACCCCCCAGGAATCACCAGAGAGACAACCGGTTGATACACCTTCTCCCACTGGTTGATGATAATATTATTCAGAGCTTAAAACTCTTGGGTCCCAACTGCCATCATTTCATGGCACTCCTTCCCACCTTTCACTTTTAAATAGTTGGTTTGCTTTTATTTAGATACCGTTCCATTCTTGCTCTTAGGAGACATTACATCTGCTGGGTGATTGCTCTTTGTACCAGACCTCGGACATAAGATTTAGATTAGCTCAGTGGTTCTCAAAAAGTGGCCCCAATCTGGGTCAAGGAAATAGGGGATTTTTTTTTCTCTTCTTTCATCTTTTCTTTAAGTTTGAAATTATTTCCAAATAAAAAAAAATTGGGGGGAAAATGAAAAAAAGAAAGGTGATCCCCAGACCATCAACATCAGCATCACCTGGGACCTGGTTAGAAATGCAGATTCTCCCACTCTATCCCAAATCTACTGAATCAGAACTCTGGAGGCCCAACAATCTGCTTTAACAAGTCCTCCCAGACGACTCTGATGCACGATTGTTTGAGAACCACTGGCTTAGTTTAACATCAGCTTGTCACCTCTGCCTTGTATGATCAGAAGCATCTTTCCCTGTGATAATGTTTTGAGTTCGAAGACATTTGAAGGGTTTCCCATTTGAGAAACTTAGCGTATTTCCCAGGAGGCTGGCCCAGGAAGTTCTCGCATCAGTGGGAATCAGCAGACGTGACAAGAGAAGATTGATAATGAGGACAAGGAGGAAGGGAAAAGGCAAAAGAAGTTGCCAGTTGGATAAAGAAAAAATCAGAGGAGGCAGGCAAAAGAAAGGGGCATGTGGTGGGGAGTGATTCAGTTCCCCAAGAGACTCAGCCACTTTTGTCACAGTTCTCTTAAGTTCAAATAACTCACCCTTTATAGGTAGCTTCTGTTATCTCAAGTCCATTTTAGAAATAGATAGAATAAACATCAAATTCTAATTACAATTCTTTTGCTTACTTGTACATTGTTGGGTTTTTGCTCCTTCTGAAGCAGGGCCACAGTGGAAATTTAGTATTCAGTCTCTGCACTGTTCAGAATCTGAATGTAAAGAATCGAAACCAAGTTCGGGAAAGACCCCTGAATGTTCTCATCAAATTCTGAAGTGTAGTATTGCTGTTCCGTATTCTTTTTAGCTGAGGGACTCAGCTGGGGATGCTTTCTCGGAAGACTTGTGTTTTATTTTGTTTGTTTTTTTGCCTTTTGGAAATAGGCATCAAGCATCACAGGAGTTAAGTGAAATGTCTTAGATGTTTGCTGAATGTTAAATGTGTGTGTATATGTGTGGCAGTGAAGGGAATATGGGTGTCCCATTATCTTCTTATTTTTCACTATAAGGCTCTGTTGTTTAGAAGGTACTAAGATTATTAGATGTGATTACTAATAAAGCATATTTTGACCAGATATATATTTGGCCCCTCATGAGCATCTGCAAAATGTTCAGATAATTTTGTGTTTTCAATAGGTGGCATTTCAGAGTCAGCAGTTGCTTCATCTGCCTCCATGCTCTTGCTGGGCCTGGACTCAGCCTCATGTGTCCTCCTGTTTAAAAAATGACACTGTTGCTTAAACCATCATCAATAGGGCATGCTTTGCACAGTTCTTTCCAGTGATAGGCAGAGGTTCCACTAATGCCCACCTCTCCTCCACACCCCACTGCCGATTATGAACAGAGGAACATCTAGGTGGTTCTGGTTAGGGAATACAGCTGGTGAGCAGAGAGAAGCCACTTTGCTCCTGAGAAAATCAACTCTCCAGCTGCTAAGTGACTTCTGGGTCTATTTCCCCAACCCTTCTGACTACAGGAGCCCTGGACTCTTTCTACCATGTACTGATGACCCTTGAATGATATGGGTTTGAATTGTGTGGGTCCACTTAATACATGGGTTTTTTCTGATAAATATATTGGAAAAATTTTTGGAGATTTGTAGCAATTTGAAAAACCATTTCCTTTTTCTAGCTTTTTTTATTGTACAAATACAGTATATAATACATAGAACATTCAAAATATGTGTTATTTTGTTTCTGTTATTGGTAAGGCTTCTGGTCAACAGTAGGCTATTAGTAAAGGTTTTGGGGAGTCAGAAGTTACACATGGACTTTCTTCTCAGTACTCTTAACCCCAGTGTTGTACAAGGGTTGACTGTGGCCTGTGTCTTATTCTCTGGCTTCTATAACCTGTCTTTCAAATGACAGGCCCTGAGCAATTTTTAATGGACATGGCCTGGTATAGGGGCTGCTGCATAGAATTTGACATACTGAGAGAGAAGAACTGCTGCCTGTTTTTTCTCTCACCTCTTACGTCAAATCCTAACCTTACTGCAGTTCAGCATGCCCCTCCTGAGCTACACCTCCACCTAAATGACTCCAGCAGGACCTGAAGGCTCACTCTGGCTGGTGGCACCTTAGCATCAGAAGTCACCATGAGGCACTGGGCCTCCTTTGACCTGCATCCTTTTCCTCTGATCAAAACATCCCTGATCACACCTTTCTTGATTGTAAGAGCCCCTGTGGACCCCAGTCTGGGTCTCACCCTCGCCATGTAGTTGGCCTCCCTGGCACTGGTAAATGTTGGCACCCAGAAAGCAGAAAGCAACAGCCAGGCTGATGTTGCCCCTCTCTGTCCCTCTGCTGCAGACTGACGCTATATCCAGTAGTTCATCTCCACTGTGGGCTCTCATGGTGTGAGGGAGAGGAGGGGAGGGCAGTGGCTGCCTGCTGCAGCTGTCTCCTTTTGAAGCAACCACCCCCACTCCCCAGGTGCCAGAACAGCTCGCCGGGTTTAGAATGCCCCCATCTCTACCTCTCCCGCCCATTGTAGCACTGGTACAGCTTTCCAGTGAGTCCTTTGTTGTGGAAGCTCTAAATCCATGGTAGAGAAATTACCAAGAGACTCTTCCCCAGTCTGCCCTCCCTCCCCTTGCTCTGTCTCTTTCTTCCCTTCCTTTGTCTCCTTCCGTGGCTGGGGTCAGAATCCCTAGCCAGACTGAGAACATGGTTGCTATTCCAGGACCCAGATGCCAATATGTGGCAGCATCTGGCTTATTGGCAAGCGTTGCCGGCAGTTGTGCTGGCTGCTTCCAGGCCTGTCATGTGGCTGAGCCTGCTAATGGGGGCCCTGTCACAAAATGGAGTTTCTTTGAGAATATGGTTTCAACCAAGGACCCACCAGAAAACAGTGAGCTGCAGCGCAAGGGCATGAATGACTGGGCAGGGTGGCTGCTGGCTATAGCTTTGCTGCTGATCCTGGCCCTGTTTTGCAGAAACTCCTGTTTCATGCTGCTGGAGCCTGCTCCTCGCCGGCCCTTACCTTCTTGTGCTGCTAGTGTCTCAGGTGCCTTAAGGCATGGAGCTCCTTGAAAGAGAAACACAAATCACTAAAAATGTTGAGATAAAATCCTGCTCCTCAGAGGCGCCTGTTTGGCACGGGGAGTGCATGATAACAGCTTGCTTTAGAAAGGTGACATTTCTGCTGAAGGCTGAATAATAAAAAATGCATTTTACAAACTCAGCTCTTCTGTGCCTTCTGATGGTTGACTTGTGGAGAGAAGGCCATTTCTTTTATGTGAAGGGTCTTTTTTTGAGGCTAGCCTCTCCAACCCCCAAACATGGGCATGTTAATTCTTGTTATCATTGATGAGGCTGAGGAACTTTTTAAATTAATTATCCAATAATAGGGCTGTTAGCACTTTTTTCACGGGGCCAGACCTTGAGCGGTCAGAATGTACCAAGCACTGTTAGAGGCACTGAGGGGTAGAGACAGATGAAGAACACGTGGTTCCTATCCCCAGGACACAGGTTGTGGGCGACCAGAATACGTGTGCTTCCATTACCTCCTTTTCCCCCTATAACCTGTGCAGCTGGACAGGGCAAGTGATGTGTTCTGTGTTATACAAATGGAGAAACTCTCCCAAGAGATTGACCGGCCCCAGTTGGCATGGCAAATCAGTAAGGGCTGTGACTGGAAACCAGGTAGTTGTAGTTCTGCCTCACTGAACAGCTGTGGTGGATTCTTCGGTTGTAAATTCCAAAGGGTGGCAATGGTGTCTTTGACCTTTCTGCAACTCTGCCCCTAATTGGCAACCTCCACTCACCCATATCCCCCTTTTCACATGTTTCCCAAACACACACACACACAAATATATATAAAATACAGGGGTTCTTTACAAACTCAGGCCAGGTTCCTCCTGTGACAGGCTGAAGGAAGGAATCAAGAAGTACAGAGCAAATATTAGCTTGAATTAAAAGATGATGGTGATCTAGGGAAAATGGCAGTCGTCATGGCAGTAACATACTACCTGCCTATCCCTCAGAAGAGCCTGCAGGGCAACCCGCTAGCAAAATAAAAAATCCTTAGCATTTATATCAAAATTAGGTGATGCCATGAATCCCAAAATAAAAGCAGTTGGGGACAAAATACCAATAACCATACTTGCATGAGATGGGTATTCATTTGACAAAAAGAAGCCACTGTGTAGCTTCTGAGTGAATTTGCGAGTACGAGAACCCCAAATAGCCACCTGGTGTTGTTTAGGAAACTCAGTGGACTGATTTGAGAATAGCAGCTGAAAGTGAAGGCGTTTTGCCTGCCTTAACACCTGGTAAATGCACAGAGCTTGCAGTAAGAGGGATTAAAGGCGCTGGCCCTTTGAACTCTCAAAATTGAACTGCCAGAACTGCCTTCTAGTACAGAGCCCTACACTGAGCAGAAAATGGCTGCGAATGGAATCAAAATTGAGCAGGGTAGGGACAAGAGAAAGGGCCAGTTCAAAGGAAGGAGGAGCAGCTGGGAAATCTCAGAAAGCAAGATGTCATACTGTTTTTTTTTTTTTAAAGCACTTTAAAACAACAGAAGAGAGAGCTCTGTGAAGTGAGAGATTTTTTTTTTAACTTGCTTCATTCTCGTAATTTAGGAAAACTAATTTCACATAAAAACGCATGACAGTAAAGAGTCAAGACCCATACAAAGTTATTATTAGAAAAAGAATTAGGAATTGAATAATATCCTTACATGAAAGTATTCCATAAATATATGCCCACAAAACAGATCAAAACTTACTTATGGTTTCAAAATGAACTGAAAGACATTAAGAAAATTACGTAAGACATGAATGAACTTGTCATAATTAGGAAACTCAGAAATGAGGAGACAACTCGGGAAAGAATTAGAAATAAAAGAAAAATTTATTTCAAAAAAGAAGACTAAACTCGGACAAAAGAGTGAATGAACAAAATCAGATAATGCCATAAGAAGAACATAAATGAAAAGAAAAAAAATATTAAACCTTCTAGAGCAGTTTTAGGTTCACGGCAAAATTGAAGGGAAGGTACAGAAATTTTCCATATGCGCTTTGCCCCCCACATGCATAGCCGCCCACATTATCAACATACCCCATCAGAATGGTACATTTGTTACTATTGATGAACTTAACTTTGGCAAATAATAGTCACCCAAAGTCCATAGTTTGCATTGTGGTTCACGTGATGATGTGTGTTCTGCCATTCTACCTGTTTGGACATGTATCCATCATGGTGTAGAGTGTTTTCATGGCTCAAATCCTTTGTGCACTATCTGTTCATCTCTCTCTACCCACCCCCACCCCCTAACACTGGGCAACCACTGAACATTTTACTGTCTCCATAGTATTGCTTTTTCCTGTAGTTGGAATCATACATTATGTAGCCTTTTCAGATTGATATCTTTCAGTTAGTAATAGGCATTTAAGGTTCTTCCATGTCTAAATGGCTTGATGATAGTTCATTTCTTTTTGGCGCTAAACAATCATCTGTTGTCTGGATGTACTACAGTTTATCCATTCACCTACTCAAGGGTATCTTGGTTGCTTCCAAGTTTTGGTAATTATTAATAAAATTGCTGTAAACATCTGTATTCAGACTTTTGTGTGGACATAGTTCTCAACTCATTTGGGTAAATTCCAAAGAGCAAGATCACTGGATTGTATGGTAAGAGTGTGTTCAGCTTGGTAAGAAAATGTCGAACTGTCTTCAGAAGTGACTGTACTATTTTTCATTCTTACCAGCAATGATTCAGAGTTCCTAGTGCTCCACATTCTTGCCATCATTTGGTGGTGGTAATGTTCCAGATTTTGGCCATTTTAATAGGTGTGTAATGGTATCTCGTTTTAATTGCCTATCCCTTCTGACATATGATGTGGCATATCTTTTCATATGCTTATTTGTCATCTGTATACCTTTTTCTGGTGAGATGCTTGTTAAGATCTTTGGACCATTTTTAAATTGGGATATTCATTTTCTTACTGTTGAGTTTTAAGAGTTCTTTGTGTATTTTGGTGAACAGTCTTTTATCAGATAAGTCTTTTGAAATATTTTCTACCAGTAGGTGACTTCTCATTCTCTTGACATTCTTTCACAGAGCAGAAATTTTAAATTGTAATGATATCCAGCTTATCAATTACTTAATTTCATGAATTGTGCTTTTGGTGTTACATCTAAAAAGTCACCGCCATATGAAAATCCATCTAGGTTTTTCTATGTTAACTTCTAGGAGTTTTATAGTTTTGCATTTTACATTTATATCTGTGATCCATTTTGAGTTAATTTTTGTAAAAGATGTGTCATCTGTGTGTAAATATGTCTTTTAATTGTTTTTTTGCTATCAGGTGTCTAGTTCCAGCACCATTTGTTTAAAAGACTTATCTTTTCTCCATTATATTGACATGTCTTTAATAAAGATCAATTAGCTGTATTTATATGGTTCTACTCCTAGACTTTTTATTCTGTTCCATTCATCTATTTGTCTATTCTTGTGCCATTACCATACTGTCTTGGTTACTGTAGCTTGTTAGTCTTCAAGTTGGGTGGTGTCAGGTGTCTAACTTGGTCCTTTTTCTTCAGTATTGTGTTGGCTAATTCTGGGTCTTTTGCCTTTCCATATAAACTTTATAATCATTTTGTTGATAATCTACAAAATAACTTGCTGAAATTCTGATTGTTATTGTATTGAATCTATAGATTAAGGTGGGAATAATAACATCTTGACAATTTTGTCTGCTTACCCATGAACATGGAACATCTCATCATTTATTTAGTTCTTTGATATCATTCATCAGAGTTTTGTAGTTTTCCTTTTGTAGTTTAGGCAAGGTATAGATCTTATCTTTTTTTGGTTTTGATTTATACCTAAGTATTTCCTTTTGGGGGGTGCTCATGTAAATGGTATTGTATTTTTAAATTTTAAATTGCATTTTTCATTGCAATGGTATATAGGAAACTATCCTGCAGCCTTGCTATAATCACTTATTAGTTACAAGAGTTTTTTTGTTGAGTCTTTTGGTTTTTCTACATAGATGATCATGTCATCTGCAAACAAATAGTTTTTATTTCTTCCTTTCTAATATGCATTACTTTTGTTTCCATTTTGTGTATTATTGCATTCACCAGAACTTCCAGAATGATGTTGAAAAGGTGTGGTAAGAGGAGACATGCTTGCTTGTTAACTGATCATAGTGGGAAAACTTCCAGTTACACACCATTAAGTATGAGGTTAGCCATAGGGTTTTTTTTGTAAATGTTTCTTTTCAAGCTACGGAGGCTCCCTTTAGTCCTATTTCACTGAGAGTTTTTATCATGAATGGGGGTTGAATTTTGTTAAATACTTTTTCTGCATTTACTGATATGATCATGTGATTTTTCTTTTTTAGCCTATTGATGTGATATATTCATTAATTGACTTTTGAATGTTGAACTGGCCTTGCATACCTGAAATAAATCTCACTTGGTTGTGGTGTATAATTCTTTTTATACATTGTTGAATTCACTTGCTAATATTTTGTTGAGAAATTTTGCATCTATGCTCATGAAAAACACTGCTCTAGCTCTTGGACTATTTTTGTCTGGTTTTATTATTGGGATATGTTGGCTTCATAAAATAAGTTAGGATGTTCCCTCTGCTTCTGTCTTTTGAAAGAGATTGTAGAATTGGCACAGTTTCTTCCTAGATGTTTGGTAGAATTCACCAGTGAACACATCTGGTTCTGGTAATTTCTTTTTTGGAAAGTTATTAATTACTCATTTAATTTCTTTAATAGGTTTAGGCCTTTTCAGACTGGGTACTTCTTCTTGTGTGTTATTTTAATGTCCATAAGATCTGTAGTAATATCCCCTCTTTGATTTCTAATATTAGTAATTCTTGTCCCCTCTTTTTTTCCTAGTTAGCCTAATGAGAGGCGTATAGATTTTATTGATGTTTTCAAAGAATCAGCTTTTGGTTTTTCCAGCTTCTTTCTCTTGTTTTCCTGTTTTCAATTCTATTGATTTCTGTTCTTATTTTATTTTTTTAATTATTTCTGCTTACTTTGAATTTAATTTGTTCTTTTTCTAGTTCCCCAGGATAGAAACTTAGATGACTGATCTTTGATCTTTCTTCTTTTCTAATACATGAATTCAATGCTATACATTTCTCTATGAGCACTTGTGCTTCATCTCACAAATTTTGATTTTATTTTCATTTAGTTAAAAATATTTTCAAATTTCTTTTGAGATGCCCTCTTTCACCCATGTGTTACTTGGAAGTACTTTTTATTTGCTTGCTTATTTGTTTAATCTCTACTTTTTTTGGAATTTTCCAGTTACCTTTCTGTTATTGATTTCTAGTTTCATCACACTGTGGTTTGAAAGCAGACATTGTATAATTTCTATTCCTTTAAATTTGTTTAGATGTGTTTAATTGCCCAGAATGTGGTCTATCCTGGTAAATGTTCTATGTGAGCTTGACATGAATGTATATTCTGCTGTTGGATGAAGTAATTACAGATGTCCATTATATCCAGTTGATTGGTGGTGGTGTTGTGTTCAACTATGTCCTTACAGATTTTCTGCCTGCTGATTCTATTTCTGAGAAGGTGTTGAGTTCGCCAACTATGTTAGTGGATTTACCTATTTTTCTTTACAATTCTATTAGTTTTTGCACCCATAGTTTGACACTGTTAGGCACATACACATTAAGAACTGTTGTCTTCTTGGAGAATTTAACATTTTATCATTATGTAATGCCTTACTTTATCCCTGTTAACTTTCCTTGCTTGGAGGTCTACTCTGCTGAAATTATTATAGCTACTCCTTATTTCTTTGAATGATTATTAGCGAGGTATCTTTTTCTCTATCCACTTAATTTTAATCTATGTGTCTTTATGTTTAAGTGGGTTTCTTGTAGATAGTGTATAATTGGTTCTTGTTTTGTGATTGACTCTGACAATCTGCCTTTCAATTGGTATATTTAGACTATTTACATTCTAAGTAGTTATTGATATAATTGGATTCATATCTACCATATTCATTACTTTTTTCTATTTTTTCTTTGTTCCTATTTTTGTCTTCCATTTTTTCTCTGACTTTTGTGGTTTTAATGAGCTAAATTTCACATGATTTGAATTTCTCTCTTTACCTTATTGGTTATACTTTTCTTTTAAACTTATTTTAGTGGTTACCCTAGAATTTACAATACACATTTACAGTTAATCCAAGTCCACTTTCAGATAACACTGTATCAATTCATGATAGTGTGAGCACCTTGTAATAACAAAATCATCCTAATTCTCTGTCCCCATATCATTGCTATCCTTGTGTGTGTGTATAAAAATGTGATACATATATATATAATATATATAAATAAGTATGCATAACTGAATACATTGTGGTATTATTATTTTGAATAAACTGTCAGATAATTAAGAGTAAGAAAATAGTTCTTATTTTACTTTCACTTATTCATTCTTTAATGCTCTCTGTTAATTTATATGGATCTGAGTTGCCTAGCCTGTATTATTTTCCTTTCTCTCTGAAGAGCTCTGAACATTTCTTACAAGGCAGGTCTCCTGGCAATAATTTCTCTCAATTTTTGTCTGAAAAGTCTTTTTTTCTCCTTCACTTTTGGATGTTAATTTCTAAGGGTACAAAGTTCGAGGTTGGTGGTTTTATTCTTTCAACACTAAATATTTTATTCCACTCTCTTCTTGCTTGCATGGTTTCTGAGAAGAAGTTGGATGTGATTCTTATCTTTGTTCCTCCATAGGAGTCTTTCAGAATTTTTTCCTTTATGTTTGATTTTCTGTAGTTTTCAATGGTATGCATAGGTGTAGATACTGTTTTGTTTGTTTTTGCATTTATCCTGCTTGTTATTCTCTGAGGTTCCTGGATCTGTGGTTTGATGTCTACATTAATTTTGGGAAATCCTCAGTCATTATTATTTCAAATATTTCTTCTGCTCCTTTCCTTGTTTCTCCTGGTATTCCCATTACATGTATATAATACCTTTTGTACTTGTCCCACAGCCCTTGGATATTCTGGTCTGTTTTTTTCAGTGTTTATTTTCTTTGTTTTTCAGTTTTCAAGGATTCTATTGATATGTCAGAGATTCTTTGCTCAGCCATGTCTAGTCTACTAATAAGCCCGTCGAAGGCATTCTTCATTTATGATGTAGTATTTTTTTTTAATCTTTTAGCGTTTCTTTTTGGTTTTTCTTAGGATTTCCATCTCTCTCCTTACATTGCCCATCTGTCCTTGCATGCTGCCTGCTTTATCTGTTAGAGTGCTTATTGTATTAATCATAGTTGTTTTAATTCCCAGTCTGATTATTCTGTCATATCTAGTTCTGGTGCTTACTCTGTGTCTTCAAATCATGTTTCCTGCCTTTTGATATGCCTTGTAAGATTTTCCTGATAGCTGGGCATGATGTACCAGGTAAAATGACCTGCTGTAAATAGGACTTGAGGAATGTCATGGTGAGGAGGCAGGGAAGAAGCAGCATTCCGTAGTCCCATGGTTAGGTCTCACTCTTCTAGTGAGATTATGCCTGTGGATTGTGGCCTTCCCAGGAGTTTCTCAGTTCTTTTCAACCCCCTTAGGTAGGACAGCTGAGCTAGAGGTGACTGGAGGTGGCTCCTTCCCTGTTCTCAGGTTAGCTGGGCTCTGGTAAGACCCCGACAGGTTAGGCTTTGGTTAACTGGCTTCCCCTGAGGGCAAGTCCTGGTAAGAAGAACAGAGTGCTCTGACATATTTCAAAGATGGTTCCTTTCCTTGTCCCTTGCTGGAAGCATGAGGGGATTTTTCTCCTATATTTACCGTGGGAACCCGATTGAGCTCCAGAGGTAAATCGCTCAATATTGTGGGGGTGCTCCATGACTGAGTCCCCTGAAGTTTTTAACTCTCAGACTCGTATGCACTGAACCTCCATCAATTCATCTGTTACAGTTCAGGTTTCTTACCACGGCATTGTTCATTTTCCTACCACAGCATTTTCTATTTGTGAGTCTGTTCTGGTAAAGCCACGACTCCCTGTCTTGACTGGTTGTCTCTCCATTCTTGGGGGCCACAGTGTGCCCTGTGTCATTTGTCCTCTCTTACAGATCCAGGAAGAGTGTTTTTTTTATTCTGTTCCGGGTTTTCCTGTTAGGATGGAATGGTAACTTCCAAGCTCCTTACATGTGGAACCAGAAACTGAAAGTCAGAAAATTTTTAAAATAGAAAAATTTAGAAAAAGAGAAAGAAATAAAAAGGATTCAAGGGAAAGTGACAAGTATTGAAGTAGGCAAATAAGAGCGAACTTACGGTTGTAGGGGAAAACCAAAACAAGGCAACTGAACTGTAAAAACTAACTGAAGAAAACTTTCCTCGATTTAAAAAATAATTGAGGCTACCTATGGAAAGAGCACACTGCATACCTGAGAATGTTGACAGTTTGACTAACAACAAGAAAAGGAAAAAAATGCTTTGGGTTTCTTGAAGAAAATTGTACATGACTTAAGGGAGAAAAGTTAGCTTTATCATTACAATTCTGAACACCAGTGCTTTACTGAGGGGAGGAAATGAAAAAACATTTAAAATAAGGAAAGAAAGGATGATTTTTAAACCCAACAAAACTGACTTTAAAGGGCATAAACAGTTACCAACGTGCAAGTACTCCAGGAGTACTGTCCCCATGAGCTCTGCTTGGGACTCTAGTAGAGAATGTATTGTGGATGACCGGAGTGATAAGAGAGACACCAATATAAAAACTTAAGCATTAAATAAATAGTTGCTTGTAGAACTACGACTACAGGAGGACTAAGGGGGAGAGAGTATGTGTGAAGGCTCTTTTGCTCTGACAGTGTAGATGTAGTAAAACTATTTTTCTTTTAAATGGGGGAGTAGGAAGAGCATATGCCAGAAAATTTAATGTGTTTGAAATTCATATGGTGGTGATATTAGTGTTGTCCTGAGACTGTTGCTGTATAACGGGATAAAACAAGTAGTATTGGGATGTTGTAATTGTCATAATTCCCTCTGCTTTTAAGAACCAGGATTCTCAGAATAGAAAACAGGAGATTCCAATGTTATAGAGAAATGTTAAGTAAAACCTCTGTAATATTGAATTTGAATAGAAAGTATCAATATATATTTATGAGATGTTTTTATCTTTGAATCAGTATTTCCTAGTTCATTCCCCTAATAAATCCTAGAAACTGTCTCTAATTCAGCAAAGTGCATATCTAGCACCCAGATTGTGGTTTTGAAATACTATTTCTCTGTTAAAGGAATCAGGGCTTCTTGGAGAAATAAGTCTGGGGAGGAAATTTACAAAATAAACTGAAACATCTTCGTTAACAAGGAAGCTGTCAAAGACTTCTAGGGTTGTGTCAAAAAGACTCAGAGCCTCCTATTGGCCAAAGATGGGACAGTTTGACCTTCAGTAATGATAAGAATTGAGACCTATCATATATATATACATGTATATATATATATGTTTAAATCTATGATTTCATGATATTAAAAAGAATTAATCACCTTCAGAGAATTATAGGGAACCAATTCATTATCTTGAAAAATGGAAAGTAAAGGGAAAGAATTAAGTGCTTACTCTGATTTTTATACAAATTCTATCACTGGGTTTCCAAATAGTAAATGAGGGGCAGAGTGCCGAATAAAACTATTCTAGCTACAGAATGAAAAAGAAGTGAGAGAATATCATTATTTTGCAACCCCCAGTGGACGGATACAGATCTTTAGCGTCAGGCATGCTAAGACTACAGAGAACCAACCAAACATTATAAGCCTTCTCTAGTATGCTGGACACCACCTATATAGTCTTTTAAAAAAGTGACCTGGGTCTGATCCAGACTGAGCTAGGGGGACTGAGCTTCTCATTTGTAGGAAAAACAGAAGACATAAGAACTTGTGAACTTCACTGTGAATATGCAGTCAGCAATATGAGGACACTGGGAAATTATAGATAAAATTGCCTGAGTTTTTCAACAGATAATTTGTAGAATGAAAGGGGCAAAGGGGAAATTCTATAGATTAAAAGAGAATGAAACAATACTGAACTTTTTAAGAAGGGCAAGACTAAATAATATCCTCTAGTGATGCATAGCTGGATGATAAAATGATTTTAAAAATGCGAAGAGGTAATTATTACTCTGGGGAAAATGAGAGGCTGTGATTGGGGAGTGCACATGGAGGAACTTCTGGGGCGGTTACATAGTTGACCCTTGAGCAATGTAGGGGTTTGGGCCAATGACCCCCCATGCAGTTGAAGATATGTGTATAACTATTGACTCCCCCAAAACTTAGCTGCTAATAGCTTATGGTCTATAAAGTGGGTCACTTAACTTCAGATGCAAGAAAGTAGCATCTGGGAGGGTTGTAGGGTCTAACAGAGAAAAGATCAAGTAGAGGGTGAATTCGCTGCTCTACTGGTCCCTGCCAGGCTTGACACCTGCCTGCGAGAGGATCAGGCCTGAGCTGGGAGGCACACACTTCAAATGGGCAAAGATTTCCTGTGTCCTACCTCGACCTCTCTGCTCCTCTCATATTTCAGGGTATTTCAGGGTTTATCTGTACTCCAGATAGTGGCTGGTTAGCTCACTTGGTTAGATATAGTGCTAACAATGCCAGTGTCTCGGGCTCAGTTACCATATGGGCCACTACATACAACATTTTTCCATTTTTATTGACCATATTACCCGTGTGCTGCCTTACATCCAATTATAAATACTATATATTGATAAAAATCCAAGTAAAAGTAGACCTGCATAGTTCAAATTCATTTTGTTTAAGATTCAACACACACACACACACCCACACCCCTCCCCCACACACACAGGTAAGAGAGGATGCTGGCTACGTTGTGCCTTCACTAGACGGAGGTTCCACAGAGCTACTGTAGCCACGTTTGGTATCTTCATGCAGTTTTGAAGAGAAAGCCTGTCCTCACTGCACTTACTGCTGTTGGCCAGTAAATACAAAAATTTGTAATGTCTATAATATGAAAGGCATCTCTTTGATGGTGGCCTTCTGCAGTGTGAAACTTGCACAATTTTATGAAATGGCCTTGAGTCTCTGCGTTGGTTCAGGCTCATCTCCATTCAGAGTCACTAAGGAAAGGAATTTTTTTTGCAAGCACCATTTTGTTCTTTGAAGAATTTTACTTCAGTGCAATTTAGCAGTCCAGTGAGATAAAGAAAGTGCTATTCTAGCAAATATCTCATTTTTGCATGCAGTATCCTGAGGTAGAATTAAGTACTTCCTGAGATGTTGTGTAGTATTAGAAATATTTAAAAGGGCAGGCTGGCTGCTGAGGCAGTACGTTCCATGGTACACCCCTGCTGTGGCTAGCACAGTTCGGGTTCCAGACCTCATCTCGGCCAGGCCCAGAGCTTGATTCATTGTAATTCATCAGGTTCAGGAGGACAGACCCACATTAACAAAAGTTCAAAAGACTGATATAGATCAGAATGTTAGTTTATTAATTTTCCATGATAATAGTAACTGCTAAATGAACAAGAATACTCACATTAGCTATTCTCTCCCTACTAGGCGAGTACCTTGGAAGCCAGAAGGTTGTGTAGTTTGTAAAGGGAGGTGGATGATCCTAATGGTTGGTGACATTCTCATCACATTCTGATCCACCCATCTCCACTCCAGGGAGATACCTGCCAGCTGGACCAAAACACTTGTGTCAGCCGTGTCAACATCGTGCAAAAGACACACTTACAAATTCTTGCTTTCTAGCTTGTCTTTTCCCAGGAAGGAAGGGGCTCACTTAGGGCCAGGACTGCGTTCTTTTTTTATTTTTATTTATTTTATTTATTTTATTTTTTTTTTTGAGGTTAAATGAAATGAGCTTTATTACAAATGAAGTTTTTCAAATAATCATGTGAGATTTTATAATTGACTTAGTGACTTTGTGCTGCACATTGTAAGATAAAGAAAGGGCGGGACCAAGTATCCCCTGGGTGGTACCCAGGTCTAAAACTCAGTGTCTGGGTCTGTTCACTTGCTCTAGTGTATTTTTCATTTCAGCTAGTGTATCCTGCACCTCTAACTGGTTCGTTTTTATAGTTTCTATTCCTTTTCTGACGTCCTCATCAAGTTATCCACTTCTCTCTTCAAGCTGATAGTAACTTTATGACTATTACTTTGAACTCTGTATCAGTTGGACTGCTTATCTTCATTTTGTTTTAGCTCTTTTTGGCTTGTTGCCCTGTCCCCTTGTTTGGGACACATTCCTCTGTCGTCCCCTTTTGTGTGACTGTGTTTGTTTCTATGTATTAGGTACCTGAGCTACCTCGCCTTGTCTTGCAAGCAGTGACCTAATTACGCAGTAGGCGTTAGGTAGTGGTGCTCAGTACTGCAACACCCCAGAGCTGGAGGGAGGGAGGGAACACCTTCACAGTCAGCCAGAGCATCTGGGTCAACCCTGGTGATTAGCAGCCAGCTAATGGTGACAATGGAAGCAGCCAGCTCAACTCATATGCGAAGAATTTCAGATAAATGAGTCTAACAGACATGGAGCACCTTCCATAGACTAGACAAAAAGGAACCAGCAGTGGTTCCTGGTCTTAAGTAGCTTACAACCCAGTAAGGCCAGATGTAAAAATTCTTTGCCCACTTCTATTAGTTGATACATATGTCTATAGATAGAGGTATAGCTAAAGTGACTGAGTCAGAGAAAGCATCAAAATAAACTTCAGGTTTGAACTAACCGAAATTCAGATTACTGGGTCTTTGTCTAAATAGTTTTATTTGGTTTCTTTTCTTGGAATTTTGTGTAACAGGTCTGAACTGTATCTGAACCTAATGCATGAATTTTATTAGATTGGATCAGATCTATTGGCTCCTATTGGATGCAGTCCAATCGGATAGAAGCCTGCTGTTTGGTTGTGTATCTAAAGCGGCAGTGACTGCCTCTGAGGGTGGCAGAGTACTGAGAAATGGGGTTGTCTCTCTCCACCCTGCCTTCACTGCTGCAGGCCTGTGTGACTGGGTGGGCATTTGTCTTTTAAATCTGGCGTAGACCCTGAAACGATCGATCGCTTCTCCTAGGCGGCTCATCCTGCCCTGAGCTCAGGCGGTCATGGTGTGTGATGGTCCTCAAGCCCTTCAGCCACACAGCACTGTATTATCTTCTCACATGCCTGACACCTGGTCTGGAAACACAGTACCTAAAATTAAAGTATTCTTTCCAATCCTGGAATTTTGAACTAACCTTTAGAATTCAAATGCCGGCTTGGCGATGGCAGCAAGAGAATCTGAAGAGTTGGATGCTCAAACAGAAGACTTAAAGACCCCACCCCTTAGATGTGTTGGACCTGAAATGGAGGTGATTATGTATTATTTTGGATTTAAAAGAGTTTTGTCAAGAAAAAATGTTTTTCCCCGAGTTTTTGGTTTAATTGCCTGGCAGGATGGGAAATCCCAACACAACAGTGTGGAACTGGGGCATGAAAAGCAGCAAGTGAAACGGATTTATGAAGCCCATAAATAAAAATGAAATTCATTTCATTGTCCAAATTGAGTGGAAAGGCACAATCTATCCCAATTCTGATAAATGGAAGAATGGGACACACAGAGGAGAAAGTTCTTTCCATCTTAATAAGGCAAGATAGTGGGTATAACATATTGAGGAATTTCAGAAAGAGGGACATTTCATTTTGCCGGACTTGACCAAGGAGGTATGTTTCCCACATCTACTTTGTGGGGGGAAATGCCCACTTCCCCAGAAAGAAGTACAATCAGCCACATGTTTAATCAGTGCCCATATGAGCATTTTCCTATGAAGGCAACCACGTGAAAGAAATGACAAGCAAAGGCCAAGGTGACAGCCACGTTAGGCAGGACATTTTCATACTGCTGTGATTTGGGGGATTTGCAACCTTTTACTATTCTCTCTGAGAAGCATATTCGTACTTAACTCTTCTTTGAAGCCTCTTTATTCCTATTCAGATGGATCAGATGAGACTGAGGGGAGTGTCAACAATGAACAGCTGTACTTTTTAAAAAATGGGTGGTGTGGAGTGCCTATAACAGTGGGGTTTGGGCCACTGTCTGCTTCCTACTCCACGTCGATAGCCAGTCTCTCCTCCTCTGATGTGTCCACCCAGCCTGTTCTCTTTCCAACTAAATTCCTTGTTTTTTAAAGATTTTTGTTGGTAGTTTTTACTGGTTCATTATCAGTCTCTTCCTGGCCCTTGTTGTGACAAGCGCCGTATGCAAGTTGGTGGGTCCAAATTAAGAGCATAGTCACTAGTCATGAGACTAGAGGGAAGCCAGTGGGCTTATGAGGGAATTAAACCCAGACTTGAATTTACCGCTTTGACGTGGAACTAAGAACTCTTGTCATTCATTTAACAAATATTTTGAGCACTTGCCTTACACCACTCATCCTGCTAGGCACTGCACATGGTTTAAAGATAAATTAGACCTGGTCCCCTCCCTCAGTAATCCCACAGCAAATGGCCGTGTCTTTACTTCTTCCCTCCATTTTCATCAGCACCCCAAGACCAGATGAAGATACATTCAATCTAGACTCAAATGACATGTTTGCTTTGCAAGTGTGGCTTCCAGATAAGTTCTCTAAGCTACTTCCAACTGGATTTCTCCTATGATAAATAAAACTTCTAAAGCTACCACAGCCTCTCAAGTATATTCTGAAAATACATTCTGGCAACCGAAAGTTCACATAATTAAACCATCTCTTCATCCATCTCTTTATTCACGTGTAATTCAGGGCATCAACTGAGGCTAAGAAGAAGGGTAGATTCTCGCCCACTTTTCTTCAGGTGAACTTCTGGAAGCATCCTGCTGCCCTTTCATACATTGAAGGGAGCTAGCCCCTCTCTGGGAGATTATGAGGTCTCTACCACAGCCTCCTCCCACCCCTTAGCTTCAAGAATCCATTCTATGGCAACGTAACCAACTTGATTTAATATATGTCTGGTGCCAAGTCCTGGAATTGGTCTTTCTTTTTGGTGTTCTATCCTTAGATCATTGAAGGCTGTGACCGTGAAGAGCTTCTCTTGTCAAGATTTGATTAATTAATTTACCACAACAGGAGGAACATTATAGTTAGATAAAGCAAAATATGTGTCAGCAAACGGGGGAGGAATCTGCCCTGAAAATTGGAGTCCAGAGACACCAAAGTTGGAATATTCACAGCATTGTTTTATAAGTGCTGCTTGCCAGGACTGGAGTGCTTTGAGCACGAGAGAGAGGCTCCCTGTGGTGTGGAGGGGACATCCCACTGGGCAGACCCTCCCACACCATTCTGCCCCCCTGTTCTGATTTTTGAGTTCACCAAGGAGACTTCTGATTAAATAACTTAGCTTCCTTTCCTAAACACACTGATACTGGAAAAGGGGTCACCTGGATAGGAAGCATGAGAATTCCAGGTTCTAGAAAGGGAATTTCTGAATGCCTCCATTATAAATTAGTAAATTTATATACTGATTTATCAGTCAATTGTATTAATTTGGTTAAAATAAGATTATTACTGAAGAAAATCTGCTTCATAGGGTTGAAGATCAATCTCTGGAACTTGTTGCCTTGCGGTACATGAGAATCCCTTTCATGTGACCAACCCCCCATGGTGTCTTCTAGAAGCCTCCCCAAATTCCAGCACAGTCCCCATCTCTTCCCTCAAGGATGACACCATCAGACTTTGTGCTAGTAAGGTTGAGGGTTTTAAAGATTTTATGTCTTTTTCCTCCTTACCACTTTATGATGACAATAATTTTTTAAAAGGAATTGAGATAGAAGGAATAGAAATATATGACTGTTGAGAAACAAAGGAAGATCTGCCAGCGCTCTGCAGTCATGTTCGGATAGTTCTGATTTGCTGGTATAGACTTGAATGACACCTCTCTGGCCAAAGAGTGCTCCCCACAATACTCCCTACAAAAGGGGGATAAAGAGAGAAACTCACCATGAAAATCAAGCTATCCTTGTTTTTGAATAACTCTGACCTGAATGAGGGAAAAACCCAGAAGGAAAAAAAATTGGAAAAGTTTACTTGAGGTTGAGAATTTCTAATTCCACCACTTTTGTGTGTGTGTTGTTGTTTGATAGACATGACAGCATCTCCTCATTATTATGGAAAATATAGGGTTGGTGTTAATTACTATCTGAATATGAATGGGAGCAGAAGTGGGCATAGCCTGCACTGGCCTTTCTTTGACAAGGTATAACTTTCTTCTGAATTTCTGTGTTAATTAATGCTTATTTAAAAACCACTTTAATTGGTAGTAAACACCTCAACTTTTTGTACTCATTAAAATGCAGCCATTGATGTGTGATGGATTTTTTTTTAAAGCTTAATTAACTTTCCTTCTGTATATATAACCTATAATAATGACAAACATATTGGGAAAAAATTACCCCTGCTTTTTCCCCCTCTGTCCCTACCCCTATTATAAAGACGTTTTTAGCTGTGGATATCTCACTTTGCTAGGATCAGATGCCATTAATTTGGCATTTTGGAGAAGAGTAGGTGGCAGGAAATCACAGCTTTTTGAGATGTTGGTCATTTCTAAACCAAAAATTCATGTTTCTAGGGGAGAAACAGTCTATATATTTTTTTCAGTCTATATTTTTTAAAGAAAAAATTAAACCAATACCCCAGATTACTCAAGACTTGTTTTGAGTATCTTTGTGGAAAACATCAGATTCTTAAAATGTTTTTGGAGATCTTTTCTTGAAGGGGTTATAATTGTATAGGAAAGACTTAATACACTCTTTTTTTATTAGGAGGTATTGTTACTATTAAGACACTAACTGCTTCAGAGAAAATTTGGAAAATAGGAAATAATTCTTTAAAATCTCACTACCCTAACATAACAGGAGTTTGAAATTTTTCATAATTCCTTTGCATTCTTTGTCCACAGTGGGCACAAAATTAAGGAGTAAAACCGCAGCCGACAGGTATAGAAGGGAATTGGCCAGAGCACCGTTAAAAGGGGGAATTGGAGGGATGAGGAGGAATTGATCTTGTGGTTTAACAGCCACTGGATACTAAATTTGGATTTTATCAAGGGGTGGGAGCCACAGCTGCAGGGTTCCATTTGGGGAAAACTTTCCGTCATTTAGAGTCTCTGACAGTCCCTCCTCTGGGTCAACAGGGAGACCAAGTCTCATCATTAGATCAGGTTCTGATTTGTTCACTCCTTCAAATTACATAGCTTGTGTGAGCTGCAGTCTCAGATGCCTTGGTGAGGACTGCTATCAGATTTTCTTGTGACCTTTGCCTTTGTAGTTGAATTTCAGTCACTTTTTGAGCAAGTGGCTGACCCGAAAGCATTTAAGATTCCGGAGAGAGAACACGTACTAAAAGAGTTATCAGAAGGCTGTGGATATTGCTTATGAGTCCAGATCCTGCCCCACCTAGGATCAGCCCCGGGAACAGTTCTATCCCCAGCCCAAGGAGAATGGAGGTTTGATATCAGTAAATTTGCCCAACACTTTGTGTATCTTCTTGATTTACCAAAGTTTAATCTGTGGCATCTGGAATAACAGTATTATCAAATAGGGAAGAAATTTCAAGAATCTCATTTAACAAAGTTTTTTTTTTTTTCAGTTTTAAACAAAGGAAGGAAAAGATAGTTCTGAAAGGAAGGGATAAAAAGACAAATAAGGGTATGGCAGTCAGTGGCTCATGTGCTCTGGAGTTTAGATCAGGAGGTCAGGGACCAGAGCAGTCCATGACTAGCTATCTGTTGCTTGACCTGAGAATCTCGGAAAGGCTGTCTCCTTTGTAATGCCATTTTCTACAGAAGAATCCTGAGGGAGTCTCAGTTTTAGATCTCTTGTCAACATGGAAGTCCAGGATGTGGGTGTATGGTATGTTGGGAATCATGAATCCAGTGGGAGTAATTCCTTAGACTTTCACTGAAGTGTTTGTATTTAATGGTACCTGATAAGGTTTCTTCCAACAGGTACACTTCACATTTAAGACCACCAGCATAGAAAGTAGATAAAGCCATTGTGATAGCTTTATGTGGAGATCAGAATAATCCTGAAAGGTCTCTGAGATCAAGGTGGCTTCATTTTACAAGACTGAATTTTTGACCACTCAATTTTGACATGTAGAATCTCAGGGAGAGCTGCTAAGAGTTCTTATTTTATATTTATGCTCTTTTTATACCCATCCATGGTCAAATTTTGATCTGTATATTTGACTGTTTCAATAATCTAGTAAATTGATAGAGACAAAGAGTCCCAGAATATATGTTCCAAGGACAATCTTTAATTCTTCAGTGAATTTTTATCATCCCTTACTAGTGGTTGGGAAGTCCTTAACTAGATTATGCAAATCTAATCTTGACCAAGGAGTAAAGTTACAAACCTTGGGGGTTATTTTCATCCCCACCTATGTTAAAAAACACTGTGAGGAGAACTGTCCAGTGAGAGGGATGTGTTTAAGAAGAGAAGCAGGGGAGAGGAAAGAAGGTCTGCCGAAGGTGGAGAAGTAGCAGAACAAGAATGAGTAGGAAGTCAAGGTTCAGGGAAACCGGGAGGCCAGTATGCAGTGTTTGTATTTAATGGTACCTGATAAGGTTCCTCCTTAGGAGAGGGAAAGGGGAGTTTAAATTTGGATTTTAGATCATCCAGGGTTTTATTAGTCTTTCCTAAGGAGTCCTTGAAAAGCTTTCCTATCTTTCTGAGGCCTCTTTATACCAGTAAAAAATACTGACCATGGAGTATTTGGACTCTTTGAAGCCTTTGATTCTAAAGTGGGTTATTTTACTCATTCCGGATTCACTAGAGTGGCCCCCAAACTTCTAAATTGTCTTGGTAAGATTCCATCAGAGCTTTAAATCTTTGGTGCTATTGGCACTATGCTTGTACATTAAAGAAGCTGGATAAAGACCTGGAGGTTAATTGAATGGCTTGGGACTCCCTCGGCGTCTCGGCAAGGCATACCCATCTTGTTGAGGTCCCTGAGTTGTGAAATAAATCAAACAAAAGATTTTCACTAAGGATGATTAAGAGGGAAGAAAAAGGCTTAGGTGGTTCAACACAAATGGAGCTGAGTAATAGTCAGGGATGGGACTCACTCAACTGCACAGTCCCTGGGACTCCCAGAAGGAGAGACACAAGGGGTCTCCTGCATTCTCTACCCTCATCGAATGGCTTGGGTTGAGCAGCAGTGGGTCCGGGCAGTGATGAGTCTTTGCATCAAAGACTGGAAGATAATCAGCAAGAACACCATTAGCATAAGCCTTCGTTTAGAAAGCTTCTGAGAAGACTCAGAGTTCTGTCTTCTGGAAAAAGAGCAGTATTTCTATGGAGCTTAATAAGATGAGACAGATGAAGTTCACTGGAGTAGATCAGAGATGGTTCTCACAGTGGGAGGGATCATTTTTGTGGTTTGGCAGCCACTGGATGACCAATTCAAGCTCATCAAAAGGGATATGGGCTAAGGTTAAGTGAGGGTCACAGTGAAAAATATTTTAGTTCTTCAGGATCTCTTATACAAGGGTGCTTGCTACAGAGACAAAAGAGATAATTACTCTAGTGTGATGGGGGAAGAGAAAGTAAAACAGTAACATCTTCCAAGTGGCCCTCTGCTCAGCAGGCTGTTTTCTTTACAAAAGCAGGGAAGTTGTTGATTCTTCCTCCCTGGTGCTTCACCCCATCTACCCTACATGTCCCACAAGTCTACCAAAGCAGCAGGGAGAAGTGAAGTTATAACTGCACAGCAGTAGATAGGGGTATCATGCAAATTTCAAAGAGGATGTTATGGCTAAATGTTTGTGCCCTTCCAACTCCTGCCCCAGTGCCTATGTAATCCTAACTCCCAGAGTGATAATGTTAGGAGTGGAGTCTTTGAGAGGTAATTAGGTCGTGAGTGGGGAGCCCTCTTGATGGGATTAGTGCCCTTATTGGAAGAGACAGAGAGAGCTTGCTTCTTTCTTTTCTGTCCAAAGCAAAGTGTGAGGATACAAGGAGAATGTATCTGTAGACTAAAAAGTGGGTCCTCATGTGATCTCCCAGCACCTTGATCTTGGAGTTCCCAGCTTCCAGAACTGTGAGAAATAAATGTTTAAGTCACCCAGTCTATGGTAATTTGATATAGCAGTCTGAGCTGGAAGACACTGATATTGGACAGGGTTTCAAGTTCCCAGAATTCCATAGTAATGATTAAGAACAGAAAGAGCCTGGGCTTTTGCAACCAGCTGACTGAACTCTTACAGACTGGTAATGCAGCTTCACTTTAAATGGTCATTGGAATCGAGTCTCCATTGTTTAACCATACTATGGGGGCTATGTGAGAATTTGCTCGTGAAACATCCAGATGGGAGTAGGCCTGGCTTTGGAAACTGCCCTAGTGTGTGAAAGGCCAGTTTATGGCTTCCATGGCCTCTCTAATATCGCTCTTGTCTAACCAGAACTGATACCTCTGCTTACAATGTCTGAAACAGTCTCTTTCTCTGAGGATTTTATAAAGTAAAAAGAAAGATTAGCTGGTGCCACCCAAGCCCACATTATGAAATGAAATTGCATGCATTTAATGAATAGGTGGTTTAAGCCCTAATGTACATGCCTAGAAATAACTATATGTGGTTTGGTTTTGATGCTAAGTGTCCATCCTTCCTTTGGTTTTGCCACTGCTTTTTCTGTTCTGGCATTACCCACTGATCTCCTCCGAACCTCCGGGCCCCTGTCCCATGCCGAGCCTCCCCTAACACCGCCTCAGAGTGAGTTCCAACTAGGCAGGAACTTCAGCCTGGCTTCAAGAGCTCAGTTGTCCAGAAATTCCTTCCCTGTCGTCCTGGGAATTCTTCTCTCTCTTCTGGGTTAGATCTCCGACTTCCTGAGTCCCCTGTCTTCATCTTCCTTTTTCTGTTAACTTCCAGAGTAAAGGGGCAGAGGAGATACATTTGTTTGTGTGTTTTGCCTGAATGTATATCATTCCTTCCAATTTGACAGTTTGGCTAAGTATAGAGTTTAAGTTGGAGCCATTTCACTCAGAACTGTAAAAGCAATTCTTCTGGATTTTATTCCTATTTCTGACTCTCTAAGCAACACTTTTTCCCTCTTGAAAGCTTCAGGATCTTTTCTCAGTTCCTATCATTCTGAATCATCCAGTCATGTGCCCAACAATGAGCCTTTGGTAGGATCTTTTGATCTGGAAACTCATGTTCTTTAGCCTAGAAACTATTAACTGTATTTTCTTCTGTTTGCTGTTCTTAAAGGAATTCCTATTAGCTAAGTTGGGGGTCTTTTTGAGTGATTTAAAAATGTTTTTCATTTCTATTTTCTTTTTACTCTTTCTTGGAAATTTCTTCAACTGAATCTCCCATGTTTTCTATTGAGTTTTCTTTCCATGGTCATCGTAATTTTCAAGAATCTTTCTGTTTTTTGGATACACGTATTAGCATCCTATTCTTATTTTATTGATGATATACTTACATATATGTATCTCTCCAAAGGGCAAGGAATTATAGTTTTCATTTTTTGCTTTTGTTTTTCCTATTCCTATTTCCAGCATGATTTCAATTCCCTCTGTGGTGGTTATCGTGGTTATCTAGGGCTGTGTAACAAGGTCCGCTCCACTCCTATCTCAGTGGCTTATAATAACATTTATTTTGCTCATGGACCTTTCGTTTGATCAGGTACAGCTCACCTGTAGTCCATTCAGTGTCAGCAAAGGCTGGAATCGTCCGAAGGCTCGCTCACTCAGATGGATGGCGTCTGGGTTGGGAAGAGTCAAACAACTGAGGCATGTGTTCCTTCCAGTGTGACAGCTTCTGGGGCATCTGACTGCTATATATGATGATTCAGAGATTCTAATGTGCAGGTCCCAAGAAAGTAAGAACTGAGTGGAAGCCACAACCTTTTTATTACCTAGCCTCAAAAGTTACAGAGTCATTTCCCCTTTACTTACTGCAGTGATGTCCAATTGAAATGTAATGCAAGCCACATGTGGAATTTTAAGCTTTCAAGTAGCCACATTAAAAAAAAATACATATAACTAATTTTAATAATATATGCAAATTTAACCTAATGTATTAAAATATGTAATATATAATCAATATACAACTATTAATGAAATATTTTACACTCTCTTTTCATACTGCCTTCAAAATTCAGTTTATATTTTATTCTTACAGCACATCTCAATTCGGACACTAAATTTTTTTTGTCAGATGCTTACTTTTCAATAGTTCATGTGAAAGACAGAGCTCGGAGTGATGGCTGGGAGTTCACTTAAATAGTGCCAGTGTTTCTGGTTCTTAGGTAAGGCCAGACCCCACTGGCCAAACGGATTATCACAAATTCCCTGGTAACGAATCATTCTGTCTATATTTCTTTCACCTTACCAGCTTCTCTCTCCTGAGTCCCCTGCCCTCTCCATCTCCATCTTTTTTCTGGACCAGCTGCTTTCCTCTTCCAACAACTGTTTTGACCCTATAACTTCTGGGAACCTGGCCACGTCTCCTAAGCTGCACTGGCTGAGGCTGAGGGGGACAGGTATTTCCATCAGCTGACAGACTTTGTTCATTACTGTAATTGTCAGGATAAGCTAGGTTATGCAACAATAACAAGTAACGGTGAAATTTGTAATGCTTTTATGTAACCAAGTTTATCACTCAGGGAGCTGTCATCCAGTGGGATGTGACTCAGTGATCCAGTCTGCTTAGCTTTCCTTGTGCCTTGATCTTAAGACGTGATTTCAGGAAGTCCATGTAAGCGATGAGTGTGCAGAAAATCGAGAATTATCTCTTAAGTGCTTCAGCCTGGAAGCCGCATACAGTTACATATAGCCTTTGGGTCAGAACTAAATACATGACCTCACATAATTGCCCGGGATCAGGAAAATGTGATTGTATCTAGGAAGGAAAGAGAACTGGAAATATTGGTGAACATTATCATATGTACCTGAATTACCAAAAAGATCTTAAAAATACTCAAACACAGTAGTTAGAAAAAAATCATTATTAAATATGTGCAAGCAGCATTGATAAGTAGTGACTTACAAGAGCATGCATTATAGGCTTTAGGTTTCAAAAAGAATTGGTTGTTTACAAATATGTGAAGCTGGATGCCTCATGGTGAAAACAGCTGTGTCAAATTAACTTGGATGTCATGATGGAGCTCATGGTAACCCTATATTTTTTGATACAAATTGCCTCACTTAAGGAAAGAGCGTTGTGATTTAGGTATTTGTGGGGGCATGGCAAGCAGGTTTCCCTTTGTGTGCCACAACTATTTGATAGGCAGTAAACTGCTTGGAGGTCAGCTACTGACTCAGTGGGAAAGAGTGCAGCGATACATTCATTCAACAGATATTCTCAAAGCACTTACTAGGTAGTAGGCACTGTACCAAGTGCTGATGCTTGCACCTCCCATGGAACTTACTGCACCAGTATCGCTTGGCGAGGTCTGTCTCGGGATGCCTGGTCGTGTGTGTGTGTGTGTGTGTGTGTGTGTGTGTTGGGCAAGGGAAGTGGAGGCACATTATTTTCTTCTTACTTCCATCTCTGAGTTAATGTGACTGTTCAGTTAGTGCCAGATTAATTCAAGCAATAGAAGTAATTGCTGATTGGCTGTCTCTCACATGCCCTGCCATAAGAAGGATGTAGGTTTTGAAGTGTTTTCCTCTGGTCATAATGAGTCCTGCCGAACTAACCATATGCTTTATCCCTGTGACATGTGTTTTCAAGGAAACTAAAGGTGTTAATGGAGTACCCTTTCTTTTTATGTTTCTCTTTCCCTAGCCCATCCCTCTGGCTGCTGTGTAAAACTTATTAGGTCCCAGATTCTATTCCCTTCCAGTGACTTTTCTATTTTTTTCAAAAGCTTAAACTAACAATTAGGAATGACATGAATTCCCCCTCTGTTCCTCCAAGTATTTTTTTCCCCAGAACCGAGCAGAAGGAATGCCACTTTTCGTCTTCAGTTGCTTCAGCAGAAGTGGCATAAAGACCAGCGAGATCTCCAGAGGGGCTGATTCTTGGCTGGGGCTCTGGGATGGCTACTCCACAGAATCTGTACCATGAAATGCAAGTGAAATGGCAAGTGGCACTAAGAGTCTCAGCGGGAACGCCAGAGTCAGTTCTCTGGTTTCCTGTCCCCCTTTGTTCTCATCAGCATGCCTCCCTAACCCCAAGCTCCCTCATTCCAGAGAGCACGGGATTTGCCTGGGACCTTCCCATGGTTTGCAGTGGGCAAGTCAAGGGCTTTGCCAGCCTGGAGGAATAAAGGGCTGTAAAATGTCATTGTGTTATTGCCTAAATTAAACAGAAAGAAGGAAAATGAATTTATTTCTAAAGAAAAATAGGAAATACATGGTTACACATTTTTTCTTCTTCCTCATTACCTCTTTGTCTATGTAGTCAATATGATAAATCTAGGAAAAGGTTTTCCAAAACATTTTCTCTTTTGGGACCCATGGAATATTTAGTACTCATACTGATGTATATAAACAGATTTGGGACTAGATGTTGAAACACCATGCCTATCTGCTAAAAGACATTTCAGACCCACCATGGCAAACTTTTTGAAGCTGTTTCAGTGGTGTAAGGATTCTTTTGTTCTGTGAGTATTCATTATCCTGAGTCCCCAGTTGCATATGGAAGGAAAAGTCATTGTAACAAGGAAATTCTTGGTAATAATGCGACCGCTTATAAAATTAGTCTCTGCTCTGACATCCCTCCCTGTTTAACATTAGAGTTTTAATCCTGCCTGTTGGGTCAGTATCTTTAGCATTTTTGGCTTGGTCCATCTCAGCTAATTTCAGGGTATGGGAAGCATTTGACAAGACTAATGCAAGTAAAATAGAAATAGATTGCAAAATGAAATCAGAAATCCTGCACAAAGTCCAAGTTCTCATAAAGTTGCTCATAGTGATACGGAGAATTGCTCTAGTCACAAGAAAAGCCTCTGATAGCTGGACATCTGGCAGAGCTGGTGGGTTAATTAAAAATTGAAGAAGAATCAATCGAAATGGAGAGGACAGTACAGATGTGTGAAAAGACGGTTATTTGAACCTAGGACACTGAGGTAATACCTATTTAAAAAATGATCTGCTTTGTAATCTTACTTCATGCCAAAAAAGAAGTGAAAAATGTCAGAGTCCATGGGAACTTTAGAATCCTTTAGTCCAACCCTTTCACCTCAGAGATGAAGAGGGCCCAGGCAGGTCCAAGATGCAGAGGGTCCCATGCTGTGGTGAAGCAGGACCGGGCCGGGGGTCCGCCTGTTCTGCCAGTTCGCCCGGTCACTCCAGCTAGTCATGTCCGACTCACCTTTCTCACACCGCACATCCCCCCTGTGAGCACGCCCTGTCGGCCCCTCTCCCCAGTGTCTGACCACGTTATCTCATCCACACCGTCCCACCCTCCCAAGCCTGTCACCTGGATTGTTGCCAGAGCTTTCTACCAGAATCCCCCTCCCCACCTTGTCCTTCCTTGTCTGTCTTCCACATGGCAGTCATTGTGATCCTTTACAACAGGTTAGACCTTATCCCTCCTCTGCTCAAAACCTCCAGTGGCTTCTCATCCCCCTCAGAACAGAATCCCAAGTCCTCTCTGGGGTTACAAGGCCCAGCCAAGCCCGGCTCCTGTTGGCCTCCCTGAGTCATCCTTCCCCCTCCTCCCCCGCACTGGCTCCTCTTGTCCCTGCACTTCTTTTCCCTCTGCCTGGAAAGCTGTTCCCCGAAATACCTCACTTCCTTTCGGTTCTTTTCACACGCCATAAGCACCTATTTAAAAGGGCACTCCATCTTACCATCCATTCCTACTTAATTTCTCTTCATATGAAAAATGGCATGTATACTTATATGCTTATTAGATGCTTTCCCATATCAGAATATAAGTTCTGAATTCTTTGTTAAGCCACAGTCATCTGTATCTGTCTTGTTGGCAGGCTCGTTAGGACACTGACACTGTCAGTAGATGCCAAGTAAGTCAATCTTGAAAAAAATAACAGGAATGACGAAATGAATAAGTTATATTAGAAAATTGTTTTAAAACTCAGAATATGTGGGCAATGGTGTTTCATTCTGCCTGCATGTGTCTGTTCTGTGTACCACAGGGTGAAGCCTCGCCCTGGGAACCAGAGCATTCAGGCCCCTGCTTCTCCCTCAGTGTCTGGGGGACCTGATGGGGACAAGGGATTCATTCAGACCCTCAAGATCCTGGGCTTGCTAAGGCACTGGTCTCGCTCACTAAGAGCCACTGGAGTTGGGAGGATGTTTTTTTAACATGGATGAAAGACATTTTTAATTCTAAGTTTGGGGTTTAGGCAGCTCTCTATAGGTCAGAGGTTACTTACGAGGTTCCCCAGCATTTGGCTCTTGTGTTCACACTCCTGTATTTTGGCCAGAAGGAAGGATGGACATTCCACCCAGGTTTTCAGATTTGTATTGAGAAAAGAGGCTGAAACTCCTGATCAAAGTCAGCTTTCTTGCTTTTTTCCTTTGTTCAGGTGGGTGTGGGGTTGGAGGTAACTGGAGAGCTGGGCAGAAAGGGAGGCAGGCTTCTGTGTTAACGGGCACGTGCTGTGTGGAAACATTAGTTTTGAAAGTTTGGGAAACATATAAGGACAGGTTTTTTAAATTTATTATCAGTTAGCATAGGAGAAGGGAAATTTGGGGGATATGTGGGGTGAGGAGACGGGGGGACTCAGTGCAGGGTAAGAGCAATTATCACCATCAAGGAAGCTGGGCCAAGCATCAGGAGAGATGTGTGTGATGTTACACCCCGAGAGGAGGGCATCACCCCAGAGCAGCCGAGCAGCCACACCTTAGGGAATAGCTGGACCCCTCTCTTTCCAGGGAGTGCAGGTGTCTGGGAGCAGAAGATGACCTGAAGGGATCTGGTGGCTTTTATAACCCTGATTCTGGGTTATTCCCCTAAATTTCAGGGTCAGAAATACTTAACTCATTTTGGTGGCAATTGATCTGTTAAATTGTTACCTGGAAGATCCTCAGAGTAGGAAAATTTTATCTCTGGTCCCCCTCCCCCACATCAAAATCAATTTGGGAGATTGGAGAATGGGGCTAAAACTCCATCTCCTGCCCTGGGCTTTGCCCCATAAACACTTGCCTATAATATTCTGCAGTGAGGCATTTCCCTTGTGCTACAGAATGAAAGCGAGCCTGGCCCTTTCCCCAAACCTCATCCTGATTGAAAGACGAATGAGCCTACTAACTGCCATCTCAAGCAGCTTCCCCAGCCCCACAATGTGAGGGCAGGGTAATGATGTCCAATTTTGCACACTTCAGATCCATTAGTAGCAATTACCTTTCTCGAGGTGTTTTGAGTTAGTTTTAACATAGCATTCTTACAGTTGGTGGATAATGACAGTAATAATGTGCACAACATTTTCAAGTCACTGTTTTTAGCTACAATAACACCATTAGTAGGTCTATTTAACAGATGCATTTCATGCTAAAAGTTAAGGTTCTCATGAGTCCTTTCCCTTCCCCTGTGCAAACTTACCTCTATTTTATTCAATGGAGATTTGTAGTCCAAAGTTTCAGAGATATTTTTCCTATTCTGGGTCTTCCTATTGAAATGGGATGGTTGTGTAACTGGTTTGATCTAGAATTATTGTTTAGCTGTTTTATTTCACCTCTTTTTTTTTATGACATGCAAGCTGACCTAGAAATCCAAAGCCCACAAAAATGGAAAATGCATGTGTTTTCTAAAACTCACTTGCGATGTCTATAAGGGATTATTGGGTTTTACACGATACCTTCAAGGCAGGTAGGTGATCACTGAGCTGCCTAGGGGAGAAAGCTCGCAGAAGGGAGGTGTCAATCTGTTCTAGTGACTTGATCAAATTGTTTTTTTTAACACCCCCAATAATCCAGAAGATCTGTGTGCTTACTCCTTCCCACCTTCCCACCTCCTCTTGGAAGCTGTCTCTGACCACTTTGGCCATCAGAGAGCTCTTCTCCTCTCCAGCCTGCGCGTCTGTTGTCTGTACTCCCTGTAGACACTTTTCTACACCACCTCCTACTGTGCTTGCCTCTTGTGTTGTTATGTAGTCTCCATTCTGCAGCTAGTCATTCATATATCTCATCCTCCCTGCGCCTTTCTTAGGGTCGCCTTAACAAAGTAAGACAAACTGGGCGGCTTAAAACAACAGTTATTCTGGAGGCTAGAAGTCTGGAATCAAGGAGGTGCTGGGCTGTGCTCTCCCCGGGGCCTCTGGAGTCCTGCCTTGCCTCTTCCAGCATCTGGTGGTTCCCGGCTTCCTTGGTTTATGGCCACACAATGCATCTCTGCCTCTGTGTTCATGTGTCTTCTCCTTGGGTGTCTTGGTCTCTTCACGCAGCATTCTTTTTATAAGGACACTAATCATATTGGGTTAGGGGCCCTCTCTAATGACTGGGTTGTAGCTTGATTACATCTGTGAAGACCCTATCTCCAAATAAAGTCATGTTCACAGATAACAGGGGTTAGGATTTCAACATATCTTTTTAGGAGACACAATTTGACTCACAATATCCCTCAAATAAATCGTAACCTTCATGAAGCCTAGAGTGTTTGATGTACCCCCTTAAACAGCATTTCCTAAAACCATGGCTATGGAACAGGAATCCTTAGGTTCTGGTTAAGTCTCCTCTTGTCAAATACATTAGAGAAACACTGTATCTGTGTCCCTGATCTAGGGCCCTAAGATGTCTCTTAGCATATTACAGGCTCTGAGAAATCTTGCTGTAAAGACACTTGTTGAAGGCAACCATTTTTGCTTGCTTTTTGACCACAGAGACTTTTTTAAAACTCTGATTTTCTTCCATTACCAGCAGTGGAATATTCTTTGGGGGAAGTGTAGGCCCATTTAATGTTGTTTCTGCCATATGAATTGCCCCAAATGAGGTAAGCAGAATAATATGACATTTAGTTGAATAATTTTTTTTGTATAGTGTGAAAGGGGCACTGAAAAATAGGAGGAATTTTTAAGACTCAGTTCTGATGGATACTCAGATTCAGCCAAAAGTTGGACAGAATGGCAGCGAGTATCCCCCTTGCTCGGTCTACTTACCGGACCCCTGTATGATTTGAAAATCGGGAGAAGCATGTATCTTAAAAGTGTACAGTGAGTAATTACTATTTCAGTTCAGTAATTCAACCAGGAAAATCAACGAAGTCAGTAAGTCCTTAAGCTATTCTGTGCTTTCAATCATGATGATTTTAAATGAAGTGATAGAATGGTAAGCAGCCCAGGGAAAACTTGATTTTCTGCTTATTTTTAAAGGAACATAATGGTGATAATTTCCCAACACCAACAAATCCTCTTTGGGATCGTTCAACACCATGTGAATTCTTTATGTGTCTTTTCGGAAGAAGTTTGATCTCAAATGGGCTTTTCAGCACACTTGTGATGGTTGTTTCCTGCCCCTTTCTGTCCACTAGTGTGATTTGTGAGGTACAAATCCATTTTGGTACTAGCCTGGGCAAAACCTAATTAGGAAGATTAATTTGGCAAAAATGTCACACGTTATATTGTAAAGCCAAATAAGAATGGTTTTTGAATGATGTCTGTGTCCTGGTTTCAGATAAAGCTGGTATATGTATCAAAAATAGATACATTAGAGGGCTATGGCCTAAAAAGCATTATTTGCTTTTTAAAATATTCAACTTGGAATTCATTGCAAGTTCTCTTTAAAAAGCAAATGCTCCTGGTGTATTTCAGTTAAGATTTAATTTACATATATCTGATTTCCATACAACTTTTCAGATTCTATCAGTAGACTTGTAGAGTGGTTAAAGCATAAGCTTTGAAATTAGACAGACCTGTGTTCAAATCCTCACTTACTTCACATCTTGCTATCCCTGTAGGCTTGTGCAGATGATTTATTCTGGGAGCTTCAGTTTTCTTATCTGTAAAATGGGAGTAATAACACCTACCTCACATGCTTTATTGTAATGACTAAATGAGACAATATTATTTAAAGCTCTGTTCCTGGTATGTAAAGAGTTTAGCTTAATGCCCAACGTGTACACATATGATATATATAAAAACTTAGCTCATCACTCAATTAATGTAGCTGTTATTATTACCTGCTACCTTATAATCTTTTACATTTTTCATTCACTTAAGAAATACTTATTGAGTGCCTGCGATGTTCCAGGCACTACTGAAATTGCTTGAGATACAAGAAAGAACAATTTCCTACGCAGGTGAAACTTATATTTTAGGGAGTGGTAGGCAATTAACAAATTAATAGATTTTAAATAGTGTGTCAGATGCTGAGTATTGCTATAGAGAAAAATCAGGATAAGGGAGGTAAAGCATGCAGAGTGTTTGTGTGTGTGTGTGTGTGCGTGTGTGTTTGCACATGTGCATATGCACACTTGCACAGTACGTTGTGTGATGGGCTGTGGGTCGTCATTTTCTGTGTAATGTTTAGGGAAGGCCTCACTAAAAGCATACACTGGAGAAGAGAGAATGGAAGTGAGGACAGAACCTTTAGGTACGAGGAGCATGTGCATGGCAATGTCTCGGAGGCCGCAGGAGGTCAGCATGGCTGGGGCGGAGTGAGCCAGAGGGAGGAGAGTGGGGTGTGAGGGCAGAGAGTGGGCCTGGGCCGCCACAGGGAGGCCTGCCAGGACCTGGTGCGCAGGGGCCTGAGCCATTGGCAGGCTTTGAGCAGAGAAGTGATAAGGTCTGACTTTTGTTCCTAAAGGACCCTTCTAGCTATTGTGTTTAGAATATGTTATGCTGAAATATGAATGTAACTCCTAAATGGTGTATATGCATTTAAATGGTGGGCTTTAAACCTAGCTTTCTGAAGAAAGCCTTCTCTCTTCATTTCCTGTCTTCTCCCTTTCCTAGCCCTGGTCTTCCCCACCCTGCCATGCATTCACCTTTTGCAGTTGTCCATTTCCCAGAATAACTAAATATCACTGATGTTAAGGGCTGTGTCTTAGCTCAGGCTGCTGTAACAAAGTAGGTTTTGTCCTGAGGCCTCTTCTCTTGGTTTCTAAACAGCCTCCTTCTGGGTCCTCACAGGGTGGAAAGAGAGAGAGACCCCTGTGTCTTCTTTAAAGGACAGTAAACCTATCAGATCAGGGCCCCACCCTTATGGAACTTTGCTGTACCTCATTTTGGGTTTGTAATTTGAGTCCTCTCCAAACCATCATCCCCAAGCATTAATCTGCTGCAACTGCCCAGTGTCTTGAACTATGTATTTTCCTGATTGTTGTTATAGTGCAAGTTTCAATTCATGTCCCTTTAGAACTGAATGCACTGAAATCCTGAGTTAATATGGAGGTTATGAATAGCAAAAGGCCCTTTCATGCAGAGATAATATTCAGCATACAGGAGAGATGTTAAATGGTTTGAAACATATCCCCTCCAACGTCATGTATTTGAGCACTCTCTGAGCTTCTAGAATAGTTGGCCTATCTTAGTGGAAGAGGAGGGAAGGATTAGGGCCTGAGGCTGGGAGATTTGGTGAGTATAACAGGCTGATTTCACTATATTCCTAGGGATGATGCAAAGCAAATAGAAGTGCCTGAGCTTACCTTGTTGAAATACTTGGAAAAGCAGAGGGCCTCCATCTTGCCCACAACTCAGCGCCTTCCCTTGGTTACCTAAGGGAATCCACTTACAACTCTATTACCTGGCAAATTAGGAGAGTGATTCAGTCAGGTATATTTATCATGAAGAGAACTGAAGATAATTAATGCACTGCATTGAATGCAAATTGCACCCACAGCACTTATCTCATTTTCAATTAGCACAAATGTTACAGCACTGCAGGCTTGTTATGGTTTTACCATGGGCTGGGTAATTAATTTCTGTGAGCCACATATCAGGCACCTGGTAATGCCGTTTATTAATAAATGTCACCCCAGGTATCGGTTTGTTAGAAGAGGTAAATAAATGGAATGCTCAGTTGTCTGCCCTGTACAAATCTATTTTTACACCTCACTGAATCTTTTCACTTGTTTGTTTATTGACTAGAGTGACTACTGAAATTACAATTGCAAACAAAGGAAAATCCCCACCCGCAAAGTGGCCTCAAAGGGGGATTCCTTTTTCTTCTCCCTCAGGGATGGTCAGGCCTGTGCATGGAGTTCAACACAGGTGAATTTCTGTTGCTTCAAAGAGCATTTTTCCAGATGCAACCCATGGCGGGATTCAGAAAGGAGACATTCTCCTGGAGCACCTCCACCATCTGACCACAGACTTGCCCACTCAGCGCTGGTCCCTCCCCACCTGTGAATCTTCGGGGAGCATGAGATCTCACAGAACCCCTACTGGTGCCAGTGTCGCATCTCATCCTGGCCCTTTACCCTGCTCTATGTCTCATTTATTCCCTTAGCTACACCAAAGGATTCTGGTCATCTATTCCAATGTCTGTGTGTGGGTGTTTCCCCACACAACCAAGAGTTTCTGTGACATGATCTGGGTATCGTATAATTCAACTCATCTACCTGGAGATAGCATCACATCCCATAGGTTAAGGGCTCAATCCCACAGGACTGCTCCCCTCTGTTTCTGATGCCAGTCTGAAGCCCAGGTTTTCACCTGTGCTTCTGACCACTTGGCTGTCAGGTTCCCAGGACCTCCTCTGCCTTTGGATTTGATTAATTTGCTAGAGTGACTCCCAGAACTCAGGGAAACATTCAGTTACATTTGCCATTTTATTATAAAAGGGTATGATAAAGGATACAGAATAACATCCAGATGGGACAGATGCACAGGCAAGGTGCGGGGAAAGGTTGAGGACCTTCATACTCTCTCCCAGGGCACCACGAGCCCACCAACCTGGAGGCTCTCCGAACCCTTTCCTTTTGGATTCTCACGGAGGATCATTACATAGGCAGACTGATTAAATCACTAGCCACTGGTGATTTGTTCAGCCTCTAGCCCTCTCCCCTCCCAAGAGGTCAGGGGTGCATCTGAAGATTCCCAGCCTCTATCACATCCTTCATTCTCTTGCCAACCAGCTCTCCTCCTTAGGTGCAGTCTGAAAGTCACCTCATTAACACGACAAGATACACCTTTATGGCTCTCATTACTTTGGAAATTCCAAGAGTTTTAGGAGTTTGGTGCCAGAAATGGTCAAAGACCAAACACAGGCATACCTTGGATATATTGTGGGTTTGGTTCTAAACTACCAAAATAAATACTGCAATATAGTGAGTCTAATGAATTTTGGATTATTTTTACACTAGACTGTAGACAAGTGTTTAATAGCATTATGTCTAAAAACCAACGCACATACCTTGATTAAAAAATACTTCATTGCTAAAAAATGCTATTTTTTGAGCTTTCAGTGGATCATGATCTTTTTGCTGATGGAGGGTGTGGATAAAATGAAGGTTTCCATGGCCAGCATTCTCAACCTGGCCCTGGTTGGCTAGCTTACTACACATGTGTGGGCAATATGTTGTTATTGACTATTTAAAGAGCCCAGCCCAGTGCTCTGGGTGGAGGCAGAGACGCTAGTGTTCAACCTACCGCTGGGAGAATGAGCCGGGTAATAAACCCTTTCACCCCAAGAATGTTCTACTGTCATTTTTTTGGTTACACTGAATCCATAGCGAACTTGCCCGTGGCTGAAACCCATTGGCAAGACAATTGGAGATAGTTGGCAGGGTTCATTGTTGACCAAGGAAGAAGACAGGCTGCCCTTATGGGAGGGATGCTTCAGTAGGCTGCCCCTGTGAATGGGGAGATAGTGGATTGTCCCCCAGTGGGTATGTGGTCTGAGGTGGCTTGCCTCCTAGAGGGCTGCACCCCACCCCAGGACTGTAGGCAATTGAAGGTGACACCTGAGGCAGTAGGGGTGGCCCTTGGTATTGTAAGTAGGTCTTTTGAGAGACAGAGTGGCCATGAGGCAGTGGGGACTGTGGATTGGCTTCTTCTCACAGTATTAAAAAAGTCTACAGAAGGACACGCTCCTGAAAAAGATCCAAGAAATGGCGGCACGAGAACGCAAGCTGCAAACTTCTGTGGATTCCCTGAAGAAGGAAATGGCACTGATGCAAGAGGAGGCAGCACAAGAATGCCGGCTGTGAGGTGCCATTGAAGAGGTAAAAGATTCCTTTCAGAATGAAACAGCAGTGCTGCCAGGTGCTCTGAAGGAGGAAGAGACCTTTAAGGAAAAAGACGGATTCCTGAGGGAAGCACAGGTGGAGGTGGCAGGAGAATGCCAGCTGCGAAGCATTGAGGTGAAGGTAAGAGAGCTGCTGAAGACTGAGGTAGCATTGCTGCGAGGCACGGTAGAAAAGGTAAAGGATGTAGCAGAGGAGGCAATCGGGGAAGTGGAGAGAAAGGTGCCATTAGCCCAGGAAATGAAGGAGCTGGGGAAGGATGAAGGGGTGGTGTAGGGGGCTCTGACCCCTCCACCATTGAAAGCATGCCCAGTGGTTATAAAGAAAATAAAGACTCAGCAGTCGTGGGTTCCCAAAGGAGAGGAGCAGCCGCCTCCCCAGGTTGTGGAGCACCCTATGCTCCGCCCCTATAGTCAGGCTGAGTTGGTGGATTTGCATTCTTGGTTTAGGCAGAAGCCCTCGGAGTCAATATCAGCTTGGCTCCTACATCTGTGGAACTTAGGGTTGGATGGAATTGTTCTGTCGGGATCACAGATGGGAAAAGCTGCTTCCCTGACAGTGCAGCCCGCTTGGAGGCAGTGGTTACAAAGTGCACATCAGACTTCAGGAAATCACTCCCTCCTTGATTGGTTTATGGCTGCACTCTGTGCTGTGTGGCCCAATCAGGGTGATCTACCATCCTCTCCTGCTAGATGGCAGGTGTGCGCTGAACTCCCAACAGGTGTTACGGGAGCTAGACATAAGAAATGCCATCTATAGTACAGTGAATCATGGCCTAGATGAACAGCCTTTCACTACAGGAATGAGAAATACTGTGCTTCAAATGGCTCCCACATCCCTCTTTGGGTCTCTAGTGGCCATTCCTGCCCCTCACTTAGGGCAGCCCATTAGTAAGGTGAAACACACAGTAGCAGACTTAGGAGAGACTGAAGCAATGAAAGCATGGAAAGAAATAAGGTCTGCTACTCACAGGAAGAATTTAAAGGACCCCATGAAGGTTACGAGGACCCAGATGTAGGTTGATTTAATATTGGCAGGAGCAGACGGAAGGAAATTAGATGGGAACTCAAATAGGATCTTACTGGAGCTGTGGCAACAAACCAGAGAAGCAGTTCCAGCCATTAAGACCAAAGAGGCAGAGGTCAGAGACAGAGCCACAAGTCCGGTCTGTGTGTTTGCAAGACTTCCTGCTGGAGAGTGAGCCTACCTCATTCGAGCCCACACAGGAAGATGATTGGGGAACATGGTTTGACTGAGGGGAAGGTCGAGATACCTGCCCTGAGGGGCCAGGGGGGACCCGAGGAGGCCACATGTTGAAATAGCTATCCATTGGTCCGCAGTGAACATACAACATGTCCTGGCTCTGGTGGACACAGGGGCTGAATGCTCACTGATTCATGGTAACCCTGAGCAGTTCCCTGGTACCCCACTATCATAGATGGATATGGGGTTAAGGCTATTAGAGTGAAAAAAGCCAAATACTTTGGGAATAGGACGAGGCCCCAAAAGAGTATACTGATATCTCCCATCCCTGAGTATATTTTGGGGGTTGATGTTCTGCAGAGTCTATGGTTGCAGACTACTGCAAGTGAGTTCAGACTGAGAGTATGTGTGGTAAAGGCAGTTCTGAGGGTACATGCTAGGCACCCACCCATAGCTTTGCCTGTGCCTCGGCAGGTGACTAATATGAAACAATACAAACTGGAGGGCATAAGGAAATTGGAGAAACCCTCCAGGAACTGGAAAAGGTGGGTATTATAAAGGTCACCCATAGTCCTTTCAATTCCCCAGTGCAGCCAGTAAAAAAGCCGGATGGCTCCTGGCGTGTGACCGTGGATTACAGTGAATTGAATAAAGTGAAAGCCCTATGCATGCTGTTATTCCCTCTATTGCAGAACTGATGGATACCCTCAGCCACGAACTAGGAACATACCATTATGTGGTAGATCTTGCTAATGCCTTCTTTTCCATTGACACTGAGCAGGAAAGTCAGGAACAGTTTGCCTTCATGTGGGAAGGATGGCAATGGACTTTCACTGTCCTCCCACAGGGATACCTCCACAGCCCCATCATCTGTCATGGACTTGTAGCCCAGGACTTGGCTACATGGGAGAAACCACCAACGGTGCCGCTGTACCATTATATTGATGATGTCATGCTCACGTCCGATTCTCTTTCAGATCTAGAAGGTGCAGCACCTCGACTGCTGCAACATCTACAGGAGAAAGGATGGGCTGTGAACAGTACCAAGGTTCAGGGTCCTGGTTTGTCTGTCAGATTCTTGGGGTCATCTGGTCGGGTAAGACCAGTTATACCAGAAGCAGTTATAAAGTCCAGGCCTTTCCTACCCCTACAACTGTAGCATTGTCACAGGAGTTTTTGGGTCTTCTAGGCTACTGGAGAGTGTTTATCCTGCACTTGGGACAAATTCTGAAGCCCTTATACCGGTTGATACAAAAGGGCATCAGGTGGGACTGGGATGAGACATGTGCCTCTGCCTTTACTATGGCAAAACGGGCAGTCAAAGCCATGCAGGCCTTGAGAGTGACAGACCCATCAAGGCCCTGTGAGTTGGACGGTTATATAAGTCTGGGGTCTCTGGCAGCAGCCTGAATGAACTTTCCAACCTATTGGATTCTGGTCACAACTCTGGAAAGGGCAGAGGTACGATGCACTTTCATAGAAAAACAACTGGCTGCCGTGTATCATGCCTTGCTCGCTACAGAACCCATCACTTGAATGGCCCCGATAAAGGTAATAACCACCTATCCCATCTTGGGGTGGGTACGAGACTGGACTTAAAAGCCAAGGAGTGATGTGGTATAAACACCCACACTGGCCAAGTGGGGTGCTTACCTACAGCAGTGTAGTGCCTTCTCTAGTAGCCCCTTGAGTGAAGAACTCCAGTGCTTATTGGGGTCAGTGACATATACTAGTGAAAAGCAGGAAGAACTTGCTTTTGAGCCATTGGTACCTGAGAGTCCTTATCAGGAGGAAAGAGCCCCTATACCCGAAGATGCATGGTACACAGATGGCTCCAGCCATGGGCAGCCCCCAAAATGGAGGGCCGTAGCTTTCCATCCTAAGACTGAGACAATATAGATGGAAGATGGTGAGGGAAAAAGCAGTCAATGGGCAGAGTTATGGGCTGTGTGGCTTGTGATCAGCCAGGAGCCCTCCCCTGTAGTTGTTTGCACTGACAGCTGGGCTGTCTGATCAGGGCTTGATCCTGTGGCTACCAACCTGGTACCATGCCAACTGGCTGGTTGGTCACTGACCCCTTTGGGGGCAAGAATTTTGGCAAGACATATGGGCCTGTGGTCAGACTAAAACAATTACAGTATACCATGTGACAGGTCATTTGCCACTGGCATCCCCAGGAAATGATGAAACAGATAAATTGACCCAGATATCTTGGTTAGAAGGAAAGCCTGCCTCTGATGTAGCTCAATGGTTACATCAGCGATTGTTGCATGCAGGGCAAAAGACAATGTGGGCTGTCGCCCCTCGGTGAGGCTTGTCTTTGACCTTTGAAGAAGCTAGTAGAGTCCGGCAGCAGTGTGTCATATGCACTGAAAGGGACTTAAATCAAGTTCCACAGCAACATGGGACAATAGCTAAGGGGCCTATATCCCTCGTCAGGTGGCAGATAGACTATATTGGGCCTTTACCTGTGTCAGAAGTATATCGGTATGCTGTGACCTGTGTGGACACAGTTACTGGACTTCTGGCTGCTTTTCCTACCCATTGTGCAGACCAGCGGATGACCAAAAGAGGCCTGGAGTGTCTCTTTGCTGCCTATGGCTGACCAGAGGTAATTGAGAGTGATCAGGGCACCCATTTTACTGGACATACACTGCAAGAATGGGTGCGACAGCTGGGAATCAAATGGAAGTTTCATGTGCCATACAATCCTACCACAGCAGGCATGATAGAGAGGCACAATGGCTTGTTAAAATCTGGACTAAAGTCAGATACCAATAGTCTGTGGGGATGGTCATTCCACTTATGGACTGTGCTGTGGTGTTGGAATGAGAGACCCCAAAAGGGAGCCCTGAGCCCTGTAGACATGTTAACACATATGGCTGCGTCCCCTATACAACTGCAAGTACAAGCCAAGGAAGAATCACTGAAGCCGAGGTTCGGCCACCAGAATAACACCTTGCTGCCAGCACCAACTGCACTGAACCCCGGAGACTCCATTGAGTGATAGTGGCCTTGGACTTTAGGACACATGGACCAACGATGGCTGGCTCTCTGGGCACCTTGGGGACAAGGCCTGGACACTGGCCTCCTATGTATTCCTGGAATAACAGTAGAGTGGCCCCCAAAGGTCACAGTAGTATATCCTGACCGGCCAGAAGGCAGGAGCATCTTACCGGGGAGTTTTGTTTTATCATTATGGCCAGTGCATGCACCTCCAGTAGCACTATATATAGACCCTTAAGTAACCCCCACGGGGAGAGGAGTAAAAGTATGGTATACTAGACCTGGAAGGGACCCCCTTCCTGCTACAGTCCTATCACAGGACCACTCTCTTGCATGCATCCTACCTGATGGACAAGATTTGCCTATGTTGGTGGCATTAAAACATGTGTCTTATCGCCCCTAAAGTCTTTGTGGACTGGGAACCTCCTCTGGCTTGAGGATTAGTATAATTTTTGTTACCTGTATCAAAATCTTGTTGTATCTTAATTTTTGTTATGATCTCTAAGTGGTTGTTATCCTCTGTTGCTGTTTTGGAATCTGGTTACAGTGATCCAGCTTTCTCGCACAGGGACCATTGCAGAAGATTGAGACTGTGTAGATTGTAAGGTGAGAATCCTGGAGGGGTGGAGTGTGGATAAAATGAAGGTTCCTGTGGCTAGGATTCTCACCTGTCCCTGGTTGGCTAGCTCACTACACACGTGTGGGCAATAGGTCGTTATTGACCCTATATAAAAGAGCCCTGCCCAGTGGTCTGGGTGGAGGCAGAGATGCTAGTGCTTGACCTACCATTGGGAGAACAAGCCAGGTAATAAACCCTTTCACCCCAAGAGCATTCTACTGTTATTTCTTTGGTCACACTGAATCCATAGCAAACTTGCCCGGGACTGAAACCCATTGGCAAGACAGAGGGTCTTCCCTTGATGTTGATGGCTGCTGACTGATCAGAGTGCTGGTTGCTGAAGGGTGGAGTGCCTGTGGCTATTTTTTCAAATAAGACATCAGTGAAGTTTGCCACATTGCATGACTCTTCCTTTCACGAATGATTTCTCTGTAGCATGAGCTGCTGTTTGATAGCACAGTAGAACTTCCTTCAAAATTGGAGTCAGTCCTCTCAAACCTTGCCATTGCTTTATCAACTAATTTTATGGAATTCTAAATCCTTTGTTTTCATTTCAACAATCTTCATAGCATCTTCACCAGAAGTAGATTCCATCTCAAGAAACCACTTTGTACTTTGTTGCTTCTTAGAAGCAACTACTTGTCCCTGAAAGTTTTATAATTAAATTTCAGCAATTCGACCATATCTTCAGGTTCCACTTATAATTCTAGGTCTTTTGCTATTTCTACCACATCTGCAGTTACTTCCTCTGCTCAAGTCTTGAACTCCTCAGTCATCTTGAGGGTTGGAATCAACTTCTTCCAAACTCCCGTTAGTGTTGATATTTTGACCTCTTCCCATGAATCGCAAACATCCTTAATGGCATCTAGAATGGTTAATCCTTTTCAGGAGGTTTTCAATTGACCCAGATGCATCAGAGGAATTGCTGTCTATGGCAGTCATAGCCTTACAAAATGTAAGCCTTCAATAAGAAGACTGAAGGTCAAAATGACTCCTTGTTTCATGGGCTACAGAATGGATGTTGTGTTAGCAGGCATCAAAACATTAATCTGATTGTGCATCTCCATCAGAGCTTTTGGGTCACCAGGTATATTGTCAGTGGGCAGTAATATTTTGAAAGGAATCTTTTTATTTGAGCAGTAGGTCTCAACAATGGACTTAAAATATTCAATAAGCAATGTTGTAAACAGGTGTGCTGTCATCCAAGGTTTTGTAGTTCCATCTCTAGAGCACAGGCAGAATAGATTTAGCATCAATGCTTAATGGCCCTAGGATTTTCAGAATGGTCAGTGAACATTGGCTTCAACCTCAGGTCACCAGCTGCATTAGCCCCTAAAAAGCGAATCAGCATGTCCCTTGCAGCTTTGAAACCAGGCATTGACTTCTCCTCTCCAGCTATCAAAGTGCTAGGTGGCATTTTTCAATAAAAGGCTATTTCATTTCCCCTGAAAATATGTTGTTTTCATTAATAATCTTAGCTACATTTTCTGAATAACTTGTTGCAGTTTCTCCATCAGCACTTGCTGCCTCACCTGCACTTTGATGTTAAGGAGAGGGCTTCTTGCCTTAAGCCTCATGAACCAACTGCTTCTATCTTCAAATTTACCTTCTGCAGCTTCCTAACCTCTCTCAGCCTTCTTAGAATTGAAGGGAGAATTGAATCCAGCTTTGCTTTTCTCCATATCAGCAATAAGGCTGTTTAGCTTTCTTATAATTCATGTGTTCACTGGAACAGCACTTTTAATTTCCTTCAAGTAGCCTTTCCTTTGCATTCACAACTAGGCTAACTGGCACAAGAGGGCTGGCTTCCAGCCTGTCTAAGCTTTCAACATGCCTCCCTCACTAAGCTTAATCATTTATAGCTTTTGATTTAAAGTGGGAAACGTGACTTTTTCTTGCACTTGAACACTTAGAAGCCATTGTAAAGTTATTAGTTGGTCTAATTTTAATATTGTTGTGTCTCAGGGAATAGGGATGCCCAAGGAGAGGGTGAGAGATGAGGGAAATGGCTGGTCAGTGGAGCAGTTAAACCACATACAACATTTATCAATTTAGTTTGCCATATTATATGGACATAATTCATGGTATTCCCCAAACAATTGCAATAGTAACATCAAATATCACTGATCATAGATCACCAGAGCAAACACAATAATAATGAAAATGTTTGAAAAATTGAGAGAATTACAAAAATGTGACACAGAGACACAAAGTGAGCAAATCCTTCTGGAAAAATGGCTCCAGTAGATCTGCGTGACAAAGGGTTGCCTCAGACCTTCAGTATGTAAAAACACAGTATCTGTGAAGCACAGTAAAGCAAAGTGCAATAAAAAGAAGTGTGCTTGTAAATATTTCTTATTTTAATTCACAGTGTTAGAGCTAACTGACCTGTGACGTTTGGCCTCTGACCTCAGATGGTGGGTAGCATATGGAGGCTTTTGACAAGAGTGGGTAGTCAAACAGAAGTCCCATATTTCTGTGAGCAATTCCAGATTTCTGAATTTGTGTCTTTTCTCTCCATATTTGCAGGTGACAATAGATTTATTTTTGTAAAAAAAAGTCTATCAGATTCTGACTACAAACCTACTATGGGTCAGACACTTTGTAGAGCTGGAGGGTTATGGGCTCAAACTCCATTTAATAAAAGCTCTTGCCCTTTAAACAGTTCCCTCTCTTTTCCTTTTACCATCTGGAACCTTAATCAGAAATCATCAATTCCCACCCTGCATTTTGAGCTTTGTTGCTTCCCTTGGGGAACCCACGTGAAGAGCCTCTCTGACTTGACCGAATTAATACACGTCAGGCACTTACCAGAACACCTGGCATGAGTAAGTATCCAGTGACTTGGCTATGACCAGTACGATTGTTATTAGCCCTGGTTGTATTGTTTCAACTCCCACAGGGAAGGACTGGCAGAGAGGGGTCACCTGTTTAACAGATATTTACCGAGCACCTACTACCTGCCAGACATTGTTTTGGTGCTGCAGATAAAACAGATAAAAATCCTGATGAAATATACATTCTATTAGAGACAAGTAATATATAAGCAGATAAGTAAAATATATAGTAGTCAGAGCTTGAGGGCTGAGGAAAAACATGAGGTAGAGAGAAAAGACCAGGAATGGGAGGGAGTTACTCTTGGATCAGGGCCCTCAAGGAAGATCTGAAAAGGTGCCATTTGAGCAAAGACATGGAGGAGGTCAGAAGCTAGCTCTTGGATGTTGGGAATGGAGCCTTCTAGACCAAGGGCACAGCCCTGAGACGGGAGTTTGCCAGGAGCGCCAGGGAGGCCAGTGAGTCCAGAGCAGAATTAGTAGGAGGAGATGGTAGAAAAGGAGGCCTCAGAAGGTATGATGGCTAAGTCAGGCAGGACCTTGTGGGTGAGTTTAAGAACTTCGTATTTTACTCTGGGATGGGTGCCATGGCAAGATATTGAGCTGAGGAAGAATGTGATCTGACCTAGGTTTTTAAAGGATTGCTCTGGCCTTTGTGTTTAGAAACAGACCCTAGAAGGACAAGGGCAGAAACAGGGTGGAGGAGGAATTAGTTTCTTATTGCTGCTGTAACAAATTATCACAAATGTAGTGGTTTAAAGCAACATGAGTTTATCATTTTGTATTTTGAGAGGTCAGAGTCCTAAGCCAAGGCATTAGTGGGGCTATGTCGCCTCTGGAGGCCCCAGAGGCAAAGCCATCTGTCTCCTTGAGTTTTCCAGCTTCTAAAGTCTGCCTGCGGTCCCTGACTGACAGCCCCTTCCTCCACCTCAGATCCCTCTCTGACATCTTCACTGGCACATTCCCGTCTTTGACTCTGACCCTCCTCTTTCCCATATAAGGACCCTTGTGATTAAATCGGGCCCCATTTATATAATTCAGGATGATCTCCCTATCTCAAGATCCTTTACTTAATCACATCTGCGAAGCCCCTTACTGCTATGTAAGGTAACACATTCACAAGTTTCGGGGAGTAGGATGTGTGCATCTTTGGAAGACTGTTAATCTGACTACCACAGAGGTTGGTGCGTTAATGTAGATGAGGACGAAGGTGGCTGGGGCAAAGGTGGTGAGAGGCAGTTGGACTGGGGATGTATCCTGTCTCCTATCTTGAGCCAATTTCAGCATGGAAGTTTCCAAAATTCTCTGAGACTGTGGAGTAGGTATCCGCCTTTCCATTATCATTTCAACTGACTTGGGCTCTATTCTCAGCCCAACAGTGTGCCTACAACCTAAGGAACCGTTGTAGTGGGAAGGGACTTGAGAAGCTCCCACATCCCCTATGTGGTCCTTTATATAGTCCCATATAGCCTTTATAAAGTCCTGATTTGTCCTGGGCCCACTGAAAACTTCCTAGGTAGTTTTTACCAACTTATCTGTTTATTCTTTTGTTCGTTCATTCAGTATTTCCTGGGCATCTGTTGAGTGCACTGCTCCGTGCTATGTAGAAATAAAAGATGTAAGAGTCATCATCCTTATCCCTGCAATCTCTTTGGAAAAAATCAGAGAACAATTTTAGAGCCAAATGTGAATGAGTGAAGAATGAAGTGCAAGATGTATGCATCTGTAACAAAAGAGTGAGGAATGTGAAGAGGCTTCTTGGAAGAAGTAACAGGTCATGGATTTTTATTTTTTGATTGAGGACCAGTCAGAGAATTGCCAGTATTGATTTTTGCTAAGAGTTGGACATTAGAAAAAGTCTTACCATCTCTTACTGCCATCGTTTCATAATAGGTAGGACATGTAAGCATCTAAGACAGAAAAAGGACCTGATCTAAGAATAAAGGGGGAGTCCTTTGACTTAAACATATTTAGCTTTATAAAGACTGATGCTTTATCTTTATTTTTCTCACTTCACTGAGGGTCATTGGGGATTGGCACAGGTTTCTAATTCCCAGCCTAGAGACGAAGGGCTGTTTGGGTTGTTTGTAGTTTGGATTTCTGACTTTATGAAACACGATTATCTCCCTGGATTTCTTTGAGCTCTAACTTCAGATAGCTGGTACCAGATGATACTGACCTGGCATCTTGCTTTGTGGATATTCTTGAATCTTGTCACTGCTGGCTCCTTCACCAGAGGGAGGTTTGGGAGGTAAAGGAAGCAAAAGAAATGCAGCCCAGTTTGCAGTGGGGCATCTGTGGTCACCTTGTGGTGACCAAGTGGTTGGCTAGAGTGCTAATCTAATTCCACAGTGAGATTTGGGGATGTTCTCTGAGTTTCCATCATTATGCTTGTATTAGTGTCTAGTGGCTGCTGTAACAAATGACCACAAACTAGATGGCTTAAAACAACAGAAACTTTACCCTCTCCCCATTCTGGAGGCTGAAGTCTGAAATCCAGGGGTCAGCAGGGCCCTTCTCCTTCTGAAGGCTCAAGGAAAGAAGCCTTCCTCGCTTCTTCCTAGCTTGGGTGGTTTGCCCACAATCCTCACAGCTGCACCCCCCGTTTCCACCTCTTGTCATCACACGGCATGCTCCCTGTGTGTCTGCATTTGTGTTTGTCTCTTCTGCTCATAAAAAAGCCACTCATTGAGTTAGGGTCCTCTCGAATCCAGCAACACCTCATCTTAACTAATTACATCTGCCAAGACTGTATTTCCAAATGAGGCACAGTCTGTGGTTCTGGTGGATATGAATGTGTGGGGATGTGGTGGGGGGTGGACACTGTTTTGGGCTGGCTTATGGTCCCTTGAAAGTCAGATGTTGAAGCCCTGATGTGACTGTCTTTGGAGAGGGGGCCTTTAAAGAGGGCATTAGGTTAAAATGAAGCCAGTGGAGTGGACCCCCATCCAGTCTGCCTGTTGTCCTTATCAGAAGAGGCGATCATGACACACAGAGACACCATGGATGCTCACACACAAGGAAAGCCCACGGGAGACACAGCAAGACGGCAGCCATCGGCAAGCCCAGGAGAGGCATCAGGGGAAACCAAGCCTCTTGATCTTGGACTTCCAGCCTCCAGACCTGTGAGAAATACCCTCTATTATCTAGGCCACCCAGTCTTTGGTATTTTGTTATGGCAGCCTGAGCTGACGAATATAGATACTCTTCAACCCACGACAATGCCTGATACCCTTTATTTTTAGCTTAGACAACCCAGTGTATAAGGGAGGGATGCCAAAATGGATTTTAGGATGTCTGTGTTATTTCCATACCTTTTATTACCATTTGCTCCATGTCTCTTCCTGCATCTGGAACAGATAAGCGGCACTTAGAGGACAGGCTTGGGGGGCAGAGGTGGGAGGGAGCACTTTCACACAGCCCCCAGGTGGACATTGGGAGGCCACAGTCACTGGGGACTTTTCTGCTGCGGTAAATCACAGGTTTTCCATGTTGGGAGTTCACTTTCATTGCAGGTCAGCAGGCACGTGGGGCTGTTGGGGGCAGGTGTGTGCACGGAGGCTTGAGGTGGGGCTCTAACAGCCTGTTTCCCTGCTCCCAGCTTCTTTAGACTTTCCAAGGGACTTGGTCTCACCCAGACTGGCCCTGTCCCCTTTCTGCACCCAGGAAACACTGCAGGTTTGTTTTCTCATGAATATGGATTTCCATCAGCCTTCACTGTAGGGATGGATGTTGGGGGCAGAGCTGTTGATTGCATTTCCAGCCAATCATGCCCATTAGCAGGAAGAGCGGTGGGCATTATGCCTCTTCAGTGAGGGGCCATTTGCATTTGGTTGGGCTGCTTGCTTTCTGAGCATCTATGGACCCTCAGCATACTCAATTACTCTGCATCCGGCTCTTCCTCTGTGATGCTCTTTTGCTTTCTAAGTGTCTTGATTGGATTCGCCAAATAGCTTGGTGCTAACTACAGCTGTTTAGCATATCCCTGGGTGGAGGGTGATAAGGAATGGGGCTTGGGGTGGCTGTAACCAGTGGGGAACAAATATTCTTCCTTTTTCTTTCTGCCCACAGCTCCCTCCGCCCCATAAGAATCCTGGCATTTGGAGGCAGTAGCCCCAGCAGGCCATGGGGTACACACTTGTATATTTTACCTCTTTTTAGGGGGGACCTGGAGGTCCATCATTCCAGAGTTCTCTGTCCAGTGCCCTCACCCCATGGATGTTGGTGTCCTGGTGGCTCTCTGGCGGGTGTCTGTGGGGCCTGGCAGGAACGGATGCTGAGTTTTTCTCACCACTTCCTTTTCTGAGGAATGTGGTAAGTGGGTCTGGGGAGAGCCCATGAGGAAAGCTGCCTCCACTCCTTTCCCGGATATTCCAGTGGAGTCACTGGGCCATATGGGAAAAATGGAGGTTTGACCTGGAAGACAGGCATTTTCACATCCTGTTCACATATCCTCATAATAACATGTGAAGACAACTGGGGATGACAGAGGGTCTCTTTATTTTGCAGGATCATGTTATTTTTAACCCCCTTCTGCTGTCCATGGTCCTCTGGAAAGCCCTTCTCCAGAGTCACAAACATTCGCTCGCTCTTGTTAAGTTTGGAGCCTTTCTCCATCCCTCCCCTGGGCATCATCTATGCCCGCTAGCCCCCCTCTGCTGTGTCACTAGGGATGCTGTTTTGTTTTCTTTTCCTCCTTTGTTTTGCCTCCTCAAGAAAATGAAAGGGAGCACCTGAGAAAGAGAGAGAGAGAGAGGCAGAGAGGGAAGAGACGGTGTGCACTAAATGATCTGAAAATGATAAAGGGAGGTTACCTGTGTGTTTGTCAACAAGATGAAATAAATAAGAGCAAAAAAAAAAAAAAAAGAAAAAAGGACAGCAGTCAAAGGCAATCAAATATGTATTTAATTAAAGCAAACATAAAAATAAAAGTTACATGTTGAGTCAATAAACTGCACTTTTTTCTACATGCATTTTGAGCAAGACAGATCAGAATCTTGCATGATGAAGACATAATGTGTCATAATAATTAGGAACACAGACAAAAGAACAGCTAATCAGCATGCAAATGTATGCAGTTCTGGTGATTCAGATGAGGCAGATTTCTACCTCTTTTTTGCTTGATTCATCTTCATTGCTAATCATCTGAAGGCTGCCAAATGTTCACTGACACTAATGTATTATAGGTCAAGAGAGGCAGGTCTTCACCTATTACCCCTCCAAACAATATGCTTCCCTTCCCTGTTTCCTCTTCAGGGTTTGCAGCAATCACTGCCAGATGCAATCAGACTCCTTGAATAGGAGCAACTGAGGCTTGTTTGTGGCTCGGATTCATTAGAATCAGGAGGCTGAAGAAAGGAATAAATTACTTAATTGCACAAAAAAGTTGCAGCCAAAGTGGTGGTGAGAGAAACTGATTGTGTAGATACGCATCAGACCACTCTTGGAATGGGGCGTCTTAGAATAGCTGGTAGTTTGGCCTCACAGATTCAGACAGATTTGGGTGTCCTCCAAAACAGATGGCTCCACATACCATCTATTCTTCTCTTTGTCAGGTTTTACCATTTATTTGATCTTGGTCCCTCTCTGATGCTGGTCGTATTAGTTGTAACACAAATACGCATTCAGACCATTCCCATTCCGTCTGGCCTCCCCCAGCATTTGTTCATCTTTTTTCTTTTACTTTCTTTCTTTTCTTTCTCTCTCTCTCTTTTTTGAGGAGATGATTAAGTTGAATAAACCCCTTGTTGCCCCCCTCCTGAATGCTCCTTTGCATGAAATGCAGGACACGGGAAGGTTGCATATGCCTGCAGTGCTGGGACATGAGCCCTACCCTGAAGCAAGGAGGAGGGAGGGAGGCCCATGTGGGGAAAGGAAGAAAGAGAGAAGTGACTCCATTTTCCAAACACTGGAATACCTTTCTTGCCTCAGACTAACTCTTAATCTGGAAGGAAAAAAAAAAAAGAGGCCCACTAATACCCAGTGCTCTTTCATATAGAATCAGGGAGGAAGAAACAAACCCATGGGGCCCTCCTGACAGGGGCCTCTTCCCTTTCTCTGACACTCCAGCCACGGGACATTCCCCTCAGGTTTTGGGCACGTGCCCGACTTGCAGGTGGTCTTCAGGTCATGAAGAAGGACCTTCATTTTCTCTTTGAAGGCCCTGTATCGCCAGTCATCGTGTGTCTCTGTCTGTGTTCACGTGTGTGTATGTGGTGGATGGTGTTGGGGGAGGGGCTGATAAAAGACAGGAGTCCCTGCAGGGAAGGAATTAGGGAGGGAATCGTTATGATTGATTTCTATTTGGACAAAAAGAAGCATTCAGACAGAGGGGGACTTTTCTGATACTGTGAAAAAAGTAATGGGCTAAGCTGATTTACCCCGGTTTGCTGTGACACGTCTTCCCCCCCACCCTCCGTTCTTGCCAGTGTTCCCCTTGCCCGACACTCCCTCCTCCCTGAGTTCCTAAGACTGGGGCATCTCGTCATTTGGGTCTCAGCAGCGATCCCACATCCTCAGAGGGGCCAGTTCCGGCCTTATCGCTACCTTATTACCGTGTTTTTCTTTCCTTTATAACTTGTACTACTCTCTGAAATGTATTTGTATAAGCATTCTTTATGTATTTAATTTTATTTACATGTGTATTACCTGTTGCCCCTATTAAAGGGGCAGTGTTAGTATTAGTTGTCTGTTTTAGTCCTGTATCCCCATTGTCTACCCCTGGGTCTGACCTTCAGAAGCCGTGCAACACGTATTTATTGTTTAAGTGCATGGTTTCTGAAAATGAATGCTTCCTAGTGGTCAAGCCACATTAAGTGTCAACTCTGAAAGGCTGCCCAGGTATTTTCCAGAGCTGTGGTACTATAGCAAAAGTTGCTGGAGGCTACAGTTTGGGCCACTGATCTTTCCAGAGAGACATTTTACTCAATTCTCCTTTTTAAGTCTGGGGCCCATTTGATGGGTGGTTTGGAAAGGAAAGACATTTGTTTTTCTGAATTCATCGTCTACATTGTGCCCATCTGGTGTGAGCCCAAGTCAGCCATCAGTTTTGTGCGGACCTCTGGGGTGAGTCAGAACCACTCAGGGGCCTGGGCGATGTGAGGAAAGTGGGGAGGAGGAAGAGGAGAGAAGAGACAGGGAGATGAGAAAAGAAAGACTTTCTAGACAAGGGCCAATTACAAGTCTCCTCCGCGGCTTGACATTGCAAACATTAGACACCTGGCCAATATACCCCACGGTGGCAGAAATGCTGACGGAAGTGCCAGGTTGATCCCTATTAAATGAGGGGACATGGGCTACCTGCTTTTTTCCAGAAGCTGACTAAGCCACGAGGGTCACAGGAAAGGCGTTTCCTCCACTGGATTCATCGATCCCTGTTAAGTTTCCTATTACATAGGCCAAGATTTCTGTTGCCAAGAGTTCCATCTCCCAACCTTGAGCCCTTCCCAAAGCTGGGTATTAACTGTGGATTTTTGTGGCAATTGAAGGACTCCTTTCCTGCTGTGTTAGTGTATCACTTGGGCCATTAAAAGTGAAATAAAGCAAGTTCTTCTTTTTCTGGAACATGCCATGACTGATATAAATTGAAATTAAATGCATTTGGGGGCTTGTCTTTCTTTCTCAATCTTACAGTTGGAATAGTTCCTCTCTCCCAGCAAGCTCAGTGAGGCATCTCCCAATGGCCTTGATCTCCTTTCCAACTTCTGGGGCCTTGTGAGATCATGGATTTATTAGGAGCAGGGAGTGAAGTGGGGGAAAGGTCTCGAGGGAGCAGCTCAGCTCCAGGCACTTTAATTCCATGTGGAGTTGGCAGGGAGAAGGCCAGAGGAGGCCCCAGACCATCTAATCCCTTATCGCAAGGGCCCCAGCTCTATGCCAAGGACTCGACTTTTGGAGAATGGCAGTCTCCTTGAGGGAGGCTCTCATCTCTGCAGGAAGCCAGCCGGCAGAATGGACACCACCAGATAGAGCCTTCTGTAGCCAATCCAGAGGCATCTGATTATTCAGTGAATGGTTTTTTTTTTTTCCTGGTCCAAATAAGCCTCACATCTCTTCATCAGAACAAAGCTGAACTTTCCCACTCTCCGGCTGGCAAAGAGAGCTGTCTTAGGCTCCTTGGAAAAAGCTCCATGGTTACCTTTCTTCCCATTTTCCTTAGATCTTTTTGTTTGTTTGTTTGTTTTCTCTCTCATAAAGTAAGAAAGACATTCTTCTGTGCCTGGGCAGACAGCTGTCTGAAGTCCTTCCTCTATTGGGGTCTCACCGTTGCACCCCCCGGCCCCTCCCAGTCACGCAGGCTACCGAAGCTCCCCGGCCTGCCTTTCATATACCGTGTCTGAGGAAGGAGCCGGTCTCCCTGCCAGCAAGTGAAACCTTGGCACCCTCTCAAAGAAACCTGAAGTAAGAAGGGTTCAAGAGGGAGGTCACTTTGTGCGGAAAAACGCCCGCCACAGACCTCTCCTCCAGCCTGTCTGAGGGCCTCCTGTGGGGGCCCCGGGGAGACGGAAACCCATTCACACTGAGCATTGTGTCCACCCTGGCTCCTTTAGCTAGTACTGTACGCAGACTGAAGAAAAAGATTCCCATGGGATATAGGAGAAACCTAACCCCACTCCCCTCCCATCTGTGTCTCCCCTGGATTTGGGATTTTAATTTCAAATGCCTCCTTTTCCTTAACCACCAAGTGAGTTCATGGACCCTCTACCTGGGAATGCCCTGACCAACTGGCTTCTCTGTTCATGTCAGGTTACTGTATCTTTAGCACAAATATTCATTTACTGCTGGACACTGGGAACTTAGATAATTAAATCACTGTCCCATTGGAGTCCAGTAGGCAAGAGAGACATGAAATAATTAACTTACAGTGTGTGTGATAGGTGGCTGGATGTCTGTGGCTCAGCCTAGAAGTTCTTCCTGTGGAGAGAAGCTCTTCTTGCATTGCACCTGGTCCCTGTGCAATCTGGGTTATTAGAGGCTCATTGAACCTGGTGACTGATGGCCCCTGGTAGGGAAATGGGCGATGTTAAGACTCAGTTGGTGTGACCATTGGAAGAACAAAGAAGCACTTTGAACCCCTTCTCATTTCACTCATACAGGGTGGTGTGACCAATTTGGAGGCAGAGAAGGAAATTCCCATGATGTCATGGGAACTGGGTGCTGTTTTCCTCTCCGTGACTCCTCCTCTTCTTGACAAAGTGACTAGGAAGGACTCCATGATTTCAGTGTCCAGCTCTTGGGTTTGAATGTTTTCATTTTCTCCCAGGAGGAGAACTTTTCATGGCATCAGGAACTACTTCCAGAAGAAGTAGCAACTACAGCAACAGGAGCTCACACCTCTGCCGAGCAGTTCACAAGTTACGGAAACTGCTGGAAAAGTAGAATCAGAAAGTGTCATTTTATCTTGGCATGTGGCAGAAGGAACAAGGGAGAGGTGGTGGTTGGCTTTTGTGTCATTTCAAGAAAAAATGAAGAGAAGTGAGCATTTAGCTATTGCTTTGTCCACCGTAGGAGGTGAACAAGTGTCCCTTTGGGCGCTCATGTCCTGGCACAGGACGTGCATGAACAAAAGTTTCTCTGTTTTAATGATGTAGGGAGGATGCATGGCTAAGAAGGTTGGACTTAATGAACGCTGGGTCCTCCTCCGACTCTTAAAGCTCAAATTGCCCAGGAGTGAATCCACAGTATTGCCTGTGTGTCCATGCTGTGTGGGAGGGTCCTCCTGGCGCTGCCCTCCTGGCTGTGGGTGGCTACTTTGCTGTAGTCGGAATTGAAAACTTGGACCAGGATGTGAGCAGTATGGCAAGAGTAGTGGGTGGTGGAGTCAAAGCCATTTCAAATTCAGTTTGGTCAACTATTAACTGAGCAGCTATGTATTACGGGCCTGGTCCAGTGTCAGTGTGGGAACATGGGGGTGAAGGAGATGACTGAGGGGGTCTGTGTGAGGGTCTGTGTGAGGAGGCTGGGCAAAGTTGGGACAAAGCTGCACCTGAGTCCTCACAGTGGAGCTGTCACTCCCTGTCTGTTAATGCCTGGGGCTGGTAGGTCCAGACAGGCAGGGTCAGCCCCCTCTGTACTGAAGTTGGTGGTGGTGCTATTATTTAGTTCTGAAGGAGGACATGACTTTTGTGTAAAACAAAGGTGAACAGGCTGTGATCCTGTTGTGTGCACATGGCACTACATCACCCGGCAATTCTCTGTAGACTCCCAAGGAACTTGTGCCGGGAGCTGACCTCCTGGCCTCTCTCCTGGCCTCCTCCCTCACTGCCTGCCCAGGTTGCCTTTGTTTTGACATCCTTTACTTTCCCCTCCATGTTTCCTGTTTTCATGGATCTTCCCCTTCTGCTGTATTTTTCCTGTGTCTATTTGGTCTCCCAGATGTTGCAGCCACTGGTTATTTTGGTAGCTATCTGGGCGTCACAAGATCTTAAAAAAAAAAAACCACAATGGAAAAAACCTATACTGGAAAAAAAATTTCCATACATGTGTCCCAGCTTGCATAATGGGTCATCTCAGTGTTTCAAATGCATAGCTCGGGTGGTGTTACGATGACAGAGCCAACCAACTGAAATGAACTCAGTTAAAACACCACAGTTCTTTCATGTTATGCCACTTCCTTGGAGCATATCACACAGCACCCTGCATATAGTTGGCTTTCATTACATGCTGGCTGAATTAAGTTTATTAAGCTTTGTACCCTCTGTGGAAATATATTTTTAGGTATGACAGTCCAGAGTCCTTTTTAAACACCTTTTTCCACTAGCTGTCACACAAAAAATCCATCGGTACGGCAATCCACGCAAATGGCACTGGAAACTATGCTTATCTATATATGGAAAATAGAAGAAATGCCACAGAAGACATATGCTTTTCCGATGGGACTCTAATAGATCTCTGGCACCGGGATGGCCTGCAGTGCCTGGGAATTTGGCCTGAGAAAGGCCTATAGGAAGAGTCTCATTAGTTAATTCCATGTGGGCCAGATCTCGCATGTAGGTGAACTGCTTCCTCAGACACCGTTAGCCGGCTCCTCTCCGGGCGGCTGCAGTGGCACGGCTGGGCAATGAATTCCTCCCTGTGTGGAGGGGATGTCTTCTCTCTGCCCTGATAGATGGCCGACCTCAATGATGTAGCAGGACAACTTGTCCTTACACACCACTCTTTTGTGCTCACCATGGGATGACAGGTCCAGTGTAACCATGGACCTATAAAAATTGACAGAAAGACACAGTTTCTCAGTGGGTTTTCCCACCACTCTGTGGATTGGGTGGAGGTGGCATTCTTGTGTTGCTTGGCTGGAAAGAAACCGAGGGCTCCACAAGGCCGAGTGGTACAGCTGAAGGAGCAGGGGCTGAGGTCAGGGCAGGCACTCTAGCTGGGTCTCCTTCTGTTCGTGAAGCCTTGCCCCACAACCAGTTAGCAGAAAAGTCTTGATTCTACCTCCCAAACGTTCTCAAATACATTTCTTTCTTCTCTTCCCATAATTGTAGGTGACTCCTAGGTGGACAGTTACATATTTAAAGAGAAATAGGTCTTCCAGCATTCTTGTGAATGGGTATAGACCCATCTCCATAAGACGACTTGGAAGAGGAGCCTGCCAGCCAATACTACATGTTTCTTGTTGTATATGTGACCAAAATTCTTGGTATTTCTTTCATTACATGGAGATCTACATTTTCTAAAAGTGAAACGCTGAATTTGGTGGAAGGAATGTCATGAACTAAGGGAAAAGCCAGATGCGTCACCTGTGTTAAAGATAGAGGACTTAACCTCTGTGGTGTTTGTCTCATGGTTAGCCAAAACATCCTCGCCCATCATCTACACAGGAGGCTTAAGTTCATCTGCAGGGTGGTCAACCCCAGTGATCTATCCAACTGTGCTGGACTGTCTAGTGAGGTGCTCAGGGTGAGATTTTTGGGTGTGTATGTGTTTTGGTTGATTTTCTGCAGCTTTACGAAAGTGTAGCCGTGAGGATGTTCCGGAGCCCTATTCCCATGTCCCTGGGATTCTCCATATGGTATCGGGGACATTTGGGTAACAGGAAGGACTGGCATTTTGATCGTGACTAGGAGACAGGCGCTGGGATACATCACGAGCAGGACTGTGACCTCCTGGGCTTCAAAGGGGAAGCAGACAGAAAGCTTCTCATTTCAGGATGGTAATAATAATAGCAGTAGCATTTACTGAGGTCAGGCCCTATTCAAAGTGCTTCGTATGAATTAAATCCTTTAATCTTGACAATCATGCCATGAGGCAGACTCTGTAATCTTCATTTAATGGATGAGGAAACTGAGGCACAGAGAGGTTGCTCAGCTTGCCCAAAGTCACATAAGTGGTTCCAAATTCTGTCAAATTTGGGAGCACCTCTGTTATGTTTCTCTCATATACCATTCTCAGTTACTCTATGAATTGATGAAATTAGGAGTATTCCTAGAAGTCATTCCTGCACTAGGACCACAAGTAGTAAGGTGGAAGGGATTGGAAACCACACAACTACACCCTCAAAACCCAAACTAAATGTATCACCAACTCAGCTTTCCTTAGCTGAATCCGCAAAATACCTGTAGCCATTCCTTTACCACCTGAGTGAAAGAGTGTAAGTCAGAGTGGAAACAGGGAGAAGTCTTAACTGACTGTGGGTAAAATATTTTGCTTTTGCAGATTTTATAAAAACACATGATGATGTGAATACATTGCAAGGGGCTCTCCTGGAATCTTTGAAGTGGCCTGCATGAGAGAGGGGTCCTGAAGGTCATTTTCATTAGACATTTACAGGGTTTGCATGTATGTATATGGTAATGGGATGTACCTCTGAAGGTGCTGGATGGCTGTCTTCTGCCACCAGTCTTATTGGATATTGCTGTGATGGGGATAATACCTCACCTGGAGATAATATAAAAAGGCTACATTGAAACCTTTTGTGAAGTTGAGGCTTGGATCAAATGACTTTCCCACCCCACCTTTTCCTACAGCAGCCCTCTTAGACAGGAAATATTATCCCCATGTTGCATATGTGGGAGCTGAGGCTCAGAGAAGTGCACAGGATGAAGAACCAACTCTGACAGTTACTTTTTACTCGTATGACCTAATGATGACCTCTGTAACAAGCACAAATAAGGATCGCATTTCATGGCTTCAAGGGTATGGGTTGGCAAAGAGCTTATTGCTGTTTAGGGGAACTTAAGTACATAATGATAGGTTCTTGTATTAGTTAGGATTAGTTTTGGCTGCAAGTGGCAGAAATCCCTAAATAACAGTGGTTTAAATCAGATGAATATTTATTTTTCACTAATTTAACAGTGCAGTGGGTGGTCCACCATTGCCAAGGGTCAAGTTCCTTCTATTTTACTGCTCTATCATCTTCAACCTGTATCCTCATTGGTCCAAAGTGGCTACTGTAGCTCCAACCAAGAGGTCGACATTCTAGCCAGTAGGAAAGACTAAAGGGCAGAAGGAAGATAGACTTCTTAAGTACACTTAGTGAGAAGTTTGTGTATATACATGCGTGCATACACAACGTCTACACCTCTCCACATGGCATGGGCTGGAACTTGGTTATATAGCCACGCTAAAATGCAAGGGAAACTGGGAAATGTAGGTTTTATTTTGGGCCAACATGTATTCAGATAACCCTCTGGGGAAAGGGCAGAAATGGTGTCAGGAACAGGTGGCACATTTGTCTTGTGCTGTATTTCATCATGTTTTGCATTTTGTCTTCTCAAGATTTCATTCTCATTGAAGGCAGGAATTGTGTCCTCTGTTCATCCACAGAATCAGAAATTGCTCAGAGTGTGAAAGGGCCGTAGAAATCATCCAGTTTTGTGATTTTCAGACTTCTTTTTGTATTTCCTTTTTTGAAAGAAATTCTTTATGGGACCCCAATATGTAAGACATAAAAGCCATGTATTATTCAAATAAATTTCTTAATTCAAACTTTTTACATTTTCTTTTTTTTAATATAATTTATGTTATTATCATTAATTTACAATTACATGTGCAATATTATGATTATTAAACTACCCCTTCATCAGGTCCCCCCCACCAACCCCATTACAGTCACTGTCCATCAGCGTAGTGAGATGCTATAGAATCACTACTTGTCTTCTCTGAGTTGTACTGCCCTCCCCGTGCCCCCCCAACATTACATCTGCTAATTGTAATGCCCCTTTTTCCCTCTTATCCCTCCCTTCCCGCCCATTTTCCCCAGTCCCTTTCCCTTTGGTAACTATTAGTCCGTTCTTGGGTTCTGTGAGTCTGCTGCTGTTTGTTCCTTCAGTTTTTTTCTTTGTTCTTATACTCCACATATGAGTGAAATCATTTGATACTTGTCTTTTTCGGCTTGGCTTATTTCACTGAGCATAATAGCCTCTAGCTCCATCCATGTTGTTGCAAATGGTAGGATTTGTTTTCTTCTTATGGCTGAATAATATTCCATTGTGTATATGTACCACCTCGTCTTTATCCATTCATCTACTGATGGACACTTAGGTTGCTTCCATTTCTTGGCTATTGTAAATAGTGCTGCGATAAACATAGGGGGTGCATCTGTCTTTTTCAAACTGGGCTGCTGTATTCTTAGGGTAAATTCCTAGGAGTGGAATTCCTGGGTCAAATGGTATTTCTATTTTGAGTTTTTTGAGGAACCTCCATACTGCTTTCCACAATGGTAGAACTAATTTGCAGTCCCACCAGCAGTGTAGGAGGGTTCCCTTTTCTCCACATCCTCGCCAACATTTGTTGTTGTTTGTGTTTTGGATGTTAGCCATCCTCACTGGTGTGAGGTGATATCTCATTGTGGTTTT